>CM076583.1:1096287371-1096452510 GCA_034641835.2 Pinus albicaulis
AAAGGATTTACGCAAGGAAATCCGTGAGAGCACGATGGAGAAATTGCATTAAGGTATTTTTTTCAGAAATCCAAATCCGCTGTGGAGCGAATGCGTTAAGGTGAATTTGGCATTTAAAAATTCATGCATCTTATATTAAACATTAAAGTACATCTTTATGCTTGATTCATCCCTTAGACGTATTTATTTAAAGAAAATCAGCACTCCGTATTCAAATATTATGTTAATGAAATATCAAGTAAGTAGTTTTTATTCTCCATGTGATTTAAAAAGAGGAGGAAGCCCTTTTATATGAAGAAAAGATATTTTTTTTTTAAGTTTCTTTTAAACAAAACTTCAAAATTTTCAAATTTTTTATCAAAGGAAAAAGGGGCTCGTAAAGGAAATGAATTTTAATGGCTTCTGGCATAAATATTTTTTGAGTTAAAAAAAAAAAAAAACTTAAATTGATGATGGGTATTGCGGTATTTTGAAGAAGAGGTTTGCCATATTTTTTTGTTTAGTTGTAGTTAAAAATCACAAATGGGAAAAGCGAAGAGGCTAAAGAGAAAATAGAATATGTTCGAGATCTTTTTAGATCTAGAAATAAAGAGGCAAAAATATGCCTATGCGTTAAAATGCATAAAATAATTTGTCGATGACAACATTCTCCCTTTAATTTTAGATGCCAAGACAGCCAAGGAGGCATGGGATACCCTTGAAAGATGTTTTGGTACAAGGGGGAGTATTGAAGTTGAAGATCAAGGTGGATCTGTACCAGCAGATCTACATCGAGATTAAGAGTTTGTTGAATCCCACTGTGCTCAGTCACAAGTCGATGAAGTCTGTGAAGAAAGTGTAGAAGCAGCAGAGAGAGAGCACGAAGATACTTGTGAACCCCACTGTACACAGCTACAAGTGGATGAAGATATGATGATACCTGCAACAGAGCTTGCTGACGAAGATATTATGAATCCAGCAACAGAGATTGCTGATGAATATCTGATGATTCCAGCAACTGAGCTTGCTGATGATATGCTAAATCCAGAGACTAATATTGTTCATACAAAATTTTATTAATATTTATTGGCTTATGATGATTGGTTACAGATGATGCAATAGAAACATAATATTGACATGATGCTATTTGGTGAGATAACCCCACTTTAGTTAGTGGAAGACAACCTCATTGCACCAACACAGGTTAGTGAAGAAAAGACAGAGACAGAGACAGAGATAAAGATAGTCTGCAAAGGGAAAGTAGAAACAGAGAAAGAGGCAGAGAAGGAAGCGCAACAACATAAATCTCTCATTGCAGAGCAGAAGGAAGAAACATAGAAATAAGAAGAGACAAAAGTAAAGAAATAAGTCTACAAAAGGAAAGCAGAAACAAAGATAGAGGTAGACGCAGAAAAGGAAACACAATAGGAGAAAGCTCTCACCGCAGAGCATAAAGACCAGAACGAATATTGGTTTGCAAATATTTTTAATTCTAACAATGGTTTCAAGTGTGGAGGTACATAGACTGATTATGAAGAAGAGTTAAAGTTTATTGAAACATGGCTTGCAACGCTATGTCTGGATGAGATCTACACATAAGATGTAGATATGAATGTTGAAGATGACATGCATGATGAACATGTCAATGAAATTTTCATGCATTGGATTTTTGAAGAAATAAGATATTATTCTAATCTTATGTTGCAGTAGATGGATGATGAAAAATGCACTACATAAGACAATATGTGGCAACAACCCACATTTCTTGAAGAAGTCCAGAATATGCTTAGACAACCTAGAACAGTAAAATACATGCACCAGCAAATGAAGAAATAGAGGTTTGAATAATACAACAAGAGGAAAATGATGAAACAATTTAGAGGCTACAAAATCTAGAAGAAGAGAAGAAGAAAAATAAATCTAGTTGAAGTCAATTTTTTTTTTAAATTGTAAGCCTCACTGAGACATACACCAACAGTTATTTGAATTAAATTTTTATGTGGTTTTAATTAAAGGGGAGTATTAAATAATGTAATCCCAACCCCTTGCTAGGTGTTGAAACCATCAGTCCAAGTCTCAAGTTCAATTTATAATTAGTCTAGTTTAGTCGAGTTTAACTCCAATCATTTATTGCTGATGTTTCCAATATAATCTTATTTAAGTAATTCGTAATATTGTGAAGAGAAATCCTCTACTCCACTTATTCTTCTCAATATTCAAAGATAGTTAAATAAAGTACATTGTAAACATCAATAATAAATGACTGGAGTAGAACTGAAGTAAAATCAAGTAAAACTGAACTGTCTATAACACCTAGCAGACAATAGAATTAAATGTAACTACACCTAACTAACAGTGAGATTAATATCTCAACAAAATCCTTTGTCTCAATGGTTTTATTGTATAACTAAAAATAACTAAATGCTCATAGGTATGGGAGTGGGTGAAGAACATTTGGTAAAGATATTATCTCATATATTTGTCTCCCAACGGTGAGAAATATGAGATAATTATCAATTAATGTTGAAGGAGTACCTTATTAAGATTATAGATTATAAGATTCACGACAAGCTGCAGGTATAAAGTGTATTTCTCATTGCGGGTTAATACATGTTAGCTATCGATGCCTTGAATTAGTGAAGGAAAAGTGCTTCATAATTTTTGACAAATAAAATAATCATATCTATTTTACCTTGGAGCTTTTGAAGCTTTGTATAATGTTGTATTTTCGATTTTCCTACTAAAAAATTACTTCACTGAAATAATAAAAATGGGGAAACCAACAGAAATATTAGTAAATTAACACCGTAATTAAACATATAACGTAAGTTATCTCTTATTTGAAATAAGATGCAATATTCTATGGATGATTGATAACCCAGAATACGATGCACTGAGCATGCACATATCCCTGGAGAGTTGGTGCGAATACTATAATTCTTGTACAAAGGTTACTTGCACTTAGACTACAAGAGATTTAGTTGATATTGTAGAAGCATATCAAGCTAGATACAATAGGGATGTAGAGGAGGATATTACGTCAGAAATTAGTAGTATGATCACCAAGGTACTTTGGTGTATTTTATTTTTCTTGTGGCCTATTGGTTGAGTGTAATAAGTATACACGTAACCGCACAACTAACATTACCACTAATACCAAAGGTATATATTGTATCATGATCTGTTTAATTTTATCCCGCACATAAGCATTGCATAAGGGTTTCCCACTAATAGCTTTATTTATTGACTTAATTTATTTCTCGAGTAAATCTAGAAAATAATAACAGAAAGTGACAATAATTGAGGAAGGACATGATGCAAACACACTTTCAAAACATTCATGGTTATGTTCAGTCATTGTGGACAAGTTTTTGGAAATATGCATTTTTATGTCTCGTCGATGTGGAAGACTCGTTGAAAGATGGGCCCACGTGGTAATATGTTTTTGAATCTGTCCCACTATTATCATTTATTTATAACTTAATATTTATTAAAACTTTAGAGTGATTTTGATGTTTCTAATCTTTCTATTTGTACTATTTTTAGCACACCTTTATTTCATACCTTATTCTTTCGACACACGGGCTTTCACCTTTTTAATGGATAATACAATAGTGTTGTTGAGAAAGGTATGCCAAGCGCTTTCCTTTCAATAAACATGAAAAGGACGTGTTTTAAAGAAAAAATACCTAAATTTAGAATGACAAAAGCACTTGATTCATAAATGAGAAAAAGCGATAAAATACGACCTATAAAATTCAATAAGAAAGACAAGAGAATGACTTAACGAAATGAGGGTCATAGATAGGCTTAGAAAACTATATGAGTTAAATTTGGGTGTTTGCACTATGCTGGTTGCCATCAAATAAGGGAGTACCACACATGAGAAGTTTTCAGGTCCCTATATTACGAGTGTAGTCTATTATTATTGTTAGTGTAGCCCCCTTATTATTATTTTTGTACTCTTGTAGTCTCCATATTGTTATTATTGTACCCCATAAAACCTCACTATTATTATTGTTGTGCCCTTACATTATTATTATTAGGTCGACTAGGATTATCCTCTGACCCCATGGACTCCTATATATAGAAAGGAGGTTTTGTCATTTAAATCATCCAAGAATTGTTAATTTATGTAATGTAAAGGAGGTTTCCCCTTCGAAGTGGTTGATTTCTAAGGCATTGATCTCTCTTTTCTTCTATTTTTTGAGATGGTTTCATAACATTTAGTATCAGAGTTTTGGATTCCTTACATGAGGTATTACATATATCCTTATTTCCAAAAGAGAGAAATTTAACGTATGATTACAGAAATGTTAGAGGCTTGTCTATTTCAACCTAGTCAAAGTTCTTTCTCTGTTACAGTAGTATTGGTGCAGAAGAAGGATGGATCATGGAACATGTGTCTGAATTATAGGGATATCAATAAGCTCACTATTAAATATAAATTTCCCATTCTTGTGATTAATGAATTATTGGATGAATTACATGGAGAAATTAATTTTACCATGTTGGATCTTCTTCCAGGATAACACAAAATTAGAATAAACACTGAAGATATTCAGAAAAAAAACATTTCCAACTCATGAGGGTCATTACAAATTTTTGGTCATGGCTTTTGGCCTTACAAATGCACCTTCTACATTTGAAGGGTTGATGAATTCCATTTTTAAACCCTTCCTTAGAAAATTTGTGTTAGTATTTTTTGATGATATACTAATCTACAACATGCCTTGGAAGGATTATGTTCAACATGTTAATAGGGTGCTCAAACTATTGGAGGAGAAACAATTATATGCAAAAACCTCCAAAAGTTTCTTTGGAGTACAAGAGGTGGAATATCTGGGTCATATTGTATCTCAAGAGGGTGTTAAGGTAGACCCTAACAAAATTAAAGCCATTAAGGAATGGAAAGCCCCACAACCATAAAGCAGTTGCGAGGATTTCTCAGGTTAACAGGGTATTATCGCAATTTTGCTAAGAAATATGGGAGAATAGCAACACCTCTAACAACATTATTGAAGAAAGATGAATTTTCATGGAATCTTGATGCAAATAATGCCTTTGAACATCTTAAAGAGGCTATGTGCCTAGGACGGGTGTTAGTTATGCCAAAATTCACAAAAACTTTATTGTGGAATGTGATGACTCAGGAAATGTAATTGGTGTTGTTTTAATGCAAGAAGGAAGACCCATTCCTTTTCAAAGTTGTCTAATCAAAGGAAATTATTTACAGAAAGCTATTTATGAGAAGGGAATTTTGGTAATACTACATGCACTAATGAAATGGTGACCTTACCTAATGGGAAGACACTCCAAGGTAAAAATTGATCATGATAGTCTTAAATTTTTTTTGGAACAAAGACTATCTTTAGAAGAGCAACAAAAATGGGTCACAGAGATGTTGGGTTATGACTTTGAAATCATCTACAAAAAAGGGAAGTTCAATGTTGTTGGAGATGCACTCTCAAGAAAGGATGAGGACATGGAAACGTTGCTTTGTGCCATTTCTATTATCCAACCAGATTGGATAGCCAAAGCAAGGGAGGAGTGGAAGAATGCCGAGGAAGTGTGGACAGTCATTCAAAAGTTGCAGAAAAATCCAAGTACATCTGATACGTTTAGTTGGAAAAATGATTCATTATGGTCCACAGATTTCTTATATATTTGTAAGAAATCCCAACTAAAACAAAAGATTTTTTTGGATTTGCACACCTCTCCCATAGGAGGACACATGATTTTTAAAAACTTACCACAGGGTGAAGAAATAATTTTTTTGGGATGGCCTTAAATAATATATTCAAAATTTTATGGCAGAATGTTTGGTTTTCCAGCAAAATAAAGTTGAGACAATTAAGACCCTCGGTCTGCTACAACCTTTACCCATTGCAAGTCAATATTAGGAGGAGGCTTCAATGGATTTTACCATAGGTTTACCTAATTCCGAAGGAAAGAATGCCATAATGGTGGTAGCTGATAGACTGATCAAGTATGCACACTCTTGTGCATTATCTCATCCATTTAAAGAAAGTACAGTTGCTATTGCATTTATGGAAACAATACGAACAATACATGGAAACCAAAATATTATTGTAAGCGACAGAGATCCCATTTTCACCAGAAATTTTTGGACCCAATTATTTTCTTGTTTGGGTACATAACTAGTTCATAGTTTATCTTATCATTCTCACTCTGATGGAAAATTTGAGATAGTGAACAAACGTTTTGAAGGATATCCTCATTTTTTTGTATCTGATAAACAAACACAATGGGTTGAGTCGTTACCTCAGGCTAAATGGTGGTATAACATTTCCTTCCATACTAAAGCAAAAATGACCCCATGTATGGCACTTTATTGATATCATCCATTATCCATTGCATCATATTTAAGAGAAATTTCTAAGGTTGAAGCTCTGGAAGATCACGTCGAGCATCAACAACAAGTTCTCCAACTCTTAAAGGATAACCTAAATTTGGCACAAATTCAAATGAAATAACAGGAAGAACAACATTGCAGTGAGAAAAGTTTTGATGTAGGAGACTCGGTATTTTTAGGGCTACAACCATACAAACAAATGTCCCTCAATCCAGCTATGAAGGATACTAAATTATTTCCAAAGTACTATGGTCCTTACTAGGTGTTGCAAAATATTGGTATTATGGCATACAAATTGGAGTTTCCTGCTTCTACTCGAGTGCACTGAGTTTTCCATGTTTCATGCTTAAAAAAGGTTATATGTGACAAATTTCCAGTTCAAACAATATTTCCAGAACATGATGAGGAAGGAAAAATCATATTGGAACTTGAAGAAATCATGGAAACAAGAACTCGACAGCTACGAAATCGATCAATTTCAGAGTATCTTCTCAAGTGGAAGAACTTACCCACTGAAGATTCCACATGGGAGGATGATAATTTTATACACAAGCATCGAGAGCCAGTCAAGCATTGAGGACAACCGTTTTTTGAAGCATAGTGGCATGTTAGGTCCCTATATTACTAGTGTATTACCTTATTGTTGTTAGTATAGCCCCCTTATTGTTATTGTGGTGCCCCTGTAATCCCCATATTGTTATTATTGTGCCCCATAAAACCCCACTATTATTATTGTTGTGCCCTTACATTATTATTGTTAGGTCGGCTAGGATTATATTATGACCCCATGGACTCATATATATATATATAGAAAGGAGTTTTGTCATTTGAATTATCCAATAATTGTTCAGTTATGTAATGTAAAGGAGGTTTACCCCCTCAAAGTGGCTGATTTATAAGGTGTCAGAGTTTTATTCCAATTTAATTATATTATTGTTAACCAAGTTAAGGTAAAGTTTATTTCTTTCGTTGATTAGATCGAGTGGGTCTCCATTCCAAAGAAAGAAAGGATGAATAATAAATTAAATTTTTGAGTTGTTGTTGCTCAAATCACATTTTTTTTATGACTCTATATGTACATGACTTCAAATAAACCTTAATGACACATTTTTTACTATTATTTCCTAATATTAATGAAAGAAAGAAATGATGAATGGTAAATTAATTTTCTTGTAGTGATGTGTTAAGGAGTTTTTGTTTCTCGACCCACATTTTATTTTAGTATGTATGTACCTGACTTAAAGTAAACCTTAATGAGAAATTTTGACACTTATTTTCTAAAATTAATGAAAACAAGAAAGGATGAATGATAAATTAAATTTATTGTAGGGATGAGTTAAGGAGTTTTTGTTGTTGGACTCGCATTTTGTTTGTGAGTCTATATGTACATGACTTCAAGTAAACCTTAATGAAACTTTTTTAGTGTTGTTTTTTAAAATTAATATAGATATTGTGTATTTCAAGTTTTACTTATTGCGACGTGTCACACATTGATATTTAGTATCTTGGGGACCTTACTGTATTTCCCAAAGGTGTGCTTCATTTTGAACTTAATGTTGGAAGCTTGGAAGTTGAGTATTTGTCGACACTTAACAATGAGAATCTTGCATACCACCACTTATATTTCCATTTTAATTTGAAAAATATTGTTGCAATATTTCAGATGGTTTTGGTGATATTGTTTTATATTTGATGGATGATATGATTCCAGACGAGTAGTGATGCTTTATTTCATATTCCCGTGAGAGCACTGATAACATCTTTGAACGTGGACCTGAGGGCAGTAAATTGGCTAAATTAAACAGCACATCCATACACTCCTTGTCTGAATAAAACTACAAATAGTGGTTCTCTACCTGCTAGAGATATTACAACAAAATTTTAGTGAGAATTGCACTATATAAGTATAAATATAGTGGAATAAACCACTACAATGTGTACAATTAACCACAATGATGTTTGTGTTTGAAAGTTGAAATTATAATGATGCTTTTAGTTATTACATATTTCATTTGTGATTATTTTAGTTATTAGAACATGAGAGTAAACAAGCTAGTTTTTACCCGTTTCTTTGACGTGATAGGAAAACGAGTATTTTAATGTAAATCCATTTAATAAAGAATTTATTATCATTTATATATATATATATATATATATATATATATATGATGATGATGATGATGATGGTTAATGTCCACTGAGAGAAAACTTTGGTCTATTGGACCTATAATTTTCTTAGTTCTTAATTGTCTGACTTCTCATCTTTCTTGGCGAGATTGGTGTTGTAGCTTTCTTTTTCTTCTCTACGGTCTTCCAACCTCCTTTATCTTGTGCCTCCTTCATCTCCTCTGATTCTTGGGATACTGGTGTCTTATCTTCAGGATCTGGGAGATTACTTTGCTGTTAAATGAAGATTTATTTTTCGCGGTATTCGAATCCTCATAATTGTTGATACTTGAGGGGCTGTCGAGTTCATTTTTTTTTGTTCGGTGGGGCTTTCCTCCTGCTTGTCTCGAGAGTTGTTTCTTTCTTGACTAATTTCTTGCGATTCAGAGTTTTCTAGAGTATTATTCTTTGATGATAGTGTAATGTTCCTTTTGTGATCCTTCCCACCATGTAGATCTATGGTGTTTCTTTCTAGCATAATTTTTCTGGGAGACTTTTGGGAATTTTTTGGCTAGATGGCATGTTTCAGAGCAGGATCGACATCTAAAGAGGACACTTTCATAGTCGAGTTTCTGGTTCGATACATAGTCTTTTCCTGTTAGGATTATTTTAGCTAGGAATCTGACGCTGAAGTTCATTTCTACACAAATGTGTGCATAGGTGGTTCTGACATATTCCTCTGTTTCTGAGCACCTGCAATAAAATTTCCCAATTGCATTTCCAATGGCTTTTAGCAAGGATTCCAGAGATGCAAAGGTAGGTTTGGAAATATGACAGAAACTGGTGTTGAGGTTATGAATATTGTTGAGGTCGAATGATGGGTTCCATGGCTTCATGAATAGGCCCAATTTTTCCCTAAACCAAGGGTCAGAATCTAAAATGCATTATCTGCTTTTGTAGTTTTCAAAATATACTATAAAGAAACCCTTAGAACAGGGGTAGATATTAATTTCATCAGAAATGACAGGCTTCCATACCTCCAAGATCTAACTATGGAGAGTTGTCAACCTCGGCCAAAAAGCCATTAAACTGACAGATTAAGGCACTTTCAGAAAACTTCAAGGCCTCATCCAGTGAGGCTTTGACCACCTGCACAGTGGGAGATAGGGCTTCATTGGCAATATGGGCAGGAGCTTGACTCTCAGAGGCAGATGAAACTGGGCTGGTAATTACCTTCGCAAAGCTAGGAGCCATACTGCGAAAGTAAAGCAGGATTGGGAAATCGAACCCTGCGAACCCCTAGTTCAGAAGATATGCGAACCCTGCAGAAGAAGCACCAAGTTTCTATTCTTGGGGATGCGAACCCTAGTTACAATTTTTTTATCTCCACGTCTATGGAAGAGATGTGACCCCGCGGTAGATGCGAACCTGTGGAAGATGTTGTAAATGCGAACCTCTCCCTCTCTCTCTCTCTCTCTCTCTCTCTCTCTCTCTCTCTCGATATATATATATATATATATATATATATATATATATATATATATATGCGCTTTTTTAATTTTAGATATTATAATATTTAGATTTATATAAAATTTTAAATTAATGTTAATAATAACTAATTAGGTGTAAAGTAAATGGTGATAAGGTGCTATGTTAAGATACTTTATGGTGTAAATGTTACTTTGTGATGTAAAGGTTACTAGTTTAAAATTGTTGGGGTAAAAAAATTGTGATCTCAAGTGCTACTGTTTCTTCGGTGGCATCGATGCTACAACGAGGTACTTAGGGCTAGTGTGGCCTTAGTGCTATAACTAAGTACTTATTCGAACCTACTCAAGCCAGAAGTTACTTGTGACAATCATCTCAAAACTCACATTACCTACTAATATATATATATAATTTGTTGTCCTTATCTAAATATTATATTTCAAATTACCAACTATAAAATATTTTAATGTCTAAGAGCTTTTTTAATACAGTATATATATTAAAAATATCAAAAAAAAAATGAGTTACAATGTTTGAAAACTCGAAATCAAAAAATGAAAAGAAATTCATTAAATAGAATTCCATCAAACAAACTAATACTATATGAAAAATTGAATTTAAGGATTTATACTAGGTGACTTGGAGTGGTGAACGTAAGGGATTAATCAAGTATAACAGAACTTGGAATCTAAGTTTAGTCACTTTTGTCGTTGGTGGTTAGCTATTTAACTTGAAAATGATTATTCAGCTCTTTATAGCTCTCTTTGCAATAGTGAAGTGAATGGATTAGAGTAACTCGTTAAGGGATCATTTTAAGGAATCGGTGAAACCTAACGAAATTTGGGAAGAAAGTTTCCATTTTTTGGAACGGTTTTATATCTCAGCAGTTATTGGGGTTCGTCTCAATAAATTCACTTATAACAAGGAATTGGTGAAGCCTAACGAAACATGGGAAGAAAGTTTGCATTCTTTGGAACGGTTTTATGTCTCATTGGGGTTGGTGTCAATAAATTCACTTATGACTAATTGATTAATTTGTAGGTCCTAGAAGAGTGCAAATATAAATGAATAAAGAAAAATATATACCGTTTGCATTTTTTGGAACGGTTTTATATCTCAGCAGTTATTGGGGTTGGTCTCAATAAATTCACTTATGACTAATTGATTAATTTGTAGGTCGTAAAAGAGTATAAATTAATAAAGAGAAATATATTTTCATCTATGCATAGCTCTGCACTCAACACGATGGAAACCACCTTTGTGTGCAGTGCGGAGCTCCACATTGATCGGTTGTGGAGTATAATTTTTTTCCTTCAACATTCCAAATTATGGGTCCATTTTAGTTTAGTTTTTAAAGCCAACAATACGTGCAACTTGGATGAAATTTATGCATTAACAATAAATACAGTAACACTGGCACAATTCACTTTTCTTTCGAGAATATATATGGCTAGTATTTCTTGGCCATATAGTCGAATTGTTGTAAGATATATTATTTTATCTTGAAGAATAACATTAGCTTGTAATGAATCAAGTCTTCATTTTCGTATATATGCCATTTAAATCTTAAATAAGTAAAAAATGTTTCTCCAACTTACATTGTTCGTTCAATTAAAATCCATCTCAAAAGCTTGTCTGTTGTTATCCATAGTATTGACGCAGACCATCTGCTTCAACAATCTCACTGGATTTGCTCGGTGATCGATCTATGGATTATGTTTAAAATGTTAGAATATTATTTTGAAAACTTCTCTGATTCTTCAGGCATTTTCCAGCGAAGAAGCTATGCGATAAACCTTTATGCCAATATTTTTCACGTGTATTTCCATGTTTACCAAGGTTGCATTCACAACCATGTAGTTTTCCCACTGTTCAAAAAAAAAAAACTAATAAATTGTTTTCTATACTAACCAGATCAACCGCAATATTTGGATCGACAAAGAATCAAGCCCAATATTTGGATCGACAAAGAAACAATAGGAGGAGCTGTGAAGCAGCAAGTCCCTGCTAATTGAAAGAGAACTGTGCATGACAAACAACCAACTTCAACTTCACGATATCGAAAGGAAAATAGCACACCAGACTATACGTCGTAATAACTCCTACCCAACCCCAACCAATAGATTTGATAATTGCGACGGTAAAGTCTGCTTAGAATGCAAGGAATATTGCAATCTACGAGCAGAGGAGAGGATAGAGTATTCGATGGAAGTCATTCCTTTTTGTAATATACCCATCTGTATATTGTATATTGCATTATGTAGTCAAACAACATAACTTTAAATAGTTTGATGCTGCTTAAAGTGTTTCATCTAATAAGAAAAAACAAATCCTCTTTTAGTGTTCCATTTAATAAGAACAAACAAACCTTCATTAAAACGATAGTACCTGTTGAGAAAGTCTCACCGATCCAATAGCCATTGTTACAGATAACAAAATAGGCATTGTTATTGTTATGTTGTAGTCCTTTTGTTTTGGTGAATGAGACATGTTGTTGTCTCTAACTAATATGCATTGTTGTTCACTTTTTCCCTAATTCTAAAACCTTTTCCAGGTAATCTGCATTGTTAAGTTCTATACGGTAAAACAGTTAGAGATGTAATTGTTTTTGTGGTTTCTAAAAACATTTCTAAGTAATATGTATTGTTATTGAAGGTAAAACATATTTAGAGGCATGGTTCAATAAGACATTTTTAGAAATATAACTATGTGTTTAGTGTTTGTTAAAACATATCTAGTGTTAGTAGGTCTAGTAAACCCACTTATTTCATTTCTAATTTCAACTCTTAAAAAACACTTCATAATATGGATTTCCTAATTAAACTACCCATGGGGTTTATGAACGTCTTGATTTTATGTACAAATTAATTTCGAACCAACACTTCATACAAAACAATACATGCACCTTGGACAAAGTTGTATAATATATCTTAATAAATTAGAAGAGTACATAAGAATATAGATCCAAGCTGCATTAGTTATATAGATGATAAAAGAAATCTAATGAATATAGGACAAGGCCAACTCAAGATTTCCAAGAGATTTAGATGGCCCTAAAATGTATGTTGTCTTTGTAAGTTTCTTTTTCTAGGTTGCTATTCCAAACAATTGTTACCTTAAAGTAAACACATATATTCAACCATTAATGTTTGATTATGTTATACCTAATTTTTTTCAATTTCTATTATTTGAATGAGTTTTGAAACCATGAAAAAGATGAGAATGCCTAATATTAACCCATCAATATGTAGGGATCTCGATTTTTTTTGAGTCTCACTATGAAATCCTTTGTCTCAATGTTCGTATTGTATAACGACAAATAAATACATGCTCATAGGTAGGGGAGTGGATGAAGAACATCTGGTAAAGATATTAGGATATTTCAAATTTGACGACAAATTACATATCCCATATTATTCAAAGCCCATAAAGTTCATCAATGAAGGCTTTCTTAAAAAAACCACATCAACAAATCCTACAAAAGTTTTAGACAAACCAAAATGCATGCAAACCAAAATTGCAGTCAAAACAAAATACTCACATTGTCAAAGAAAAGGTCATATCGAAGATCATTGTTTTATTCTATATCCTTGTCACCATTGTGGTGAGCATAATCATTCATTAGAGAAATGATGCAACCAAAACCAACTGACCAGATTGAAGATCAATTATGAATGGATTGGTCCCTTAGAATGGTTGTCAACAGTCAAAATATATTATAAGTTTTACAACTGAATTCAATCACACCTATTGCAACTGACAATCAAATGAAGATGGTACTATCGTGCAATTCAACGGGGGAGTACACTAGCACAACACTCGTAAACCTGAAGGGGGGGGGGGGAGTTCAGGAATAATTTGTAGAGGATTGTCTCTCCTTTCAACTGGAAAAAGGAGTAAAATGTTAATTAAATTGATGGTGGTTGTCAGACCTCAAGTCTCGACAACATCAACAAAGCAGTCAGTGGGCATCAACAAATTTTCCAGTGGGCGGTCTATAGCAAATTCAGTAGTGAGAAGTTTTCCACAACTACAGTGAGAAGTTTTTGATATCATGAGAAAAATAAACAGTGAGATTTTTTTAAAGTCATCAACATCATCAATGAGTGGGTGATCATCATCAAAAAAATTTGCCAGTGGGCGTTCTCAAGTTTTGTCTGTGGACAAAGGATGATGATTTCAAGAAAATGAAAAATGGATCCTTTTACAGCCTGGAACATGATGAAGTTGTCAAGAAAAATTCATAGATGAATCAGACATGCAGCTGACTCATGGTCTCTTTAGATTGCAGGTTTTTTTGGCATCCAGCTTTGACAGTTTTTTAGGAAATGTTTTGAGGATCGACAATTTCACCATTAGAACTTGGAAGATGGTTCCTCATTCTTATTTTGGATTTATCATTTATAGGGAATGTTAACCTCTCTCTCATAAACAATTATAAATCCAAAATTAATTAAATTAATCAAATATTGAAAATTAGGATTATTATGTTCTATATTATGCCTAATTTTCTATATTATGTCAGTTCCTCTTAATTAGTAGTTAGTTTAGGCCTACCTAGACTAGATCCTGTTTTGGTGTGTGTAGTTGAGATATTTTCTCAACCAAGTTGTCCAAGATAGACGCACTATCTTGAGACAAATTCCTCATATATTTATTTGTATTATAGCATTATTTCAATAATGAAGGAATATGTAAGGACAACCTTTTCCGCCAGTTCTATGTCTCTGGTTTTGTATTTATTTTATTAGTTAATTTAATTTCTACAGGCCCATATATTTGTCTCCTAATGGAGAGAAATAAGAGAGACTTATTAATGAATGTGTAAGGAGGACCTTATTAATATTATAGATTCTAAGATTCACGGCAAGATGGAGTGACAAACTCTATTTCTCATTGTGGGTTAATATATATTACTTAGTGATGCCTTGAATTAGTGAAGGTGAAGCGCTACGTAATTTTGGAAAAATAAAATAATCATATCAAGTTTACCTTGGAGCTTTCAAAGCTTTGTATAATGTTGTATTTTCCATTTTCCTACTAAAAAAATAATTTACAGAAAGAATCAAAGTGGGGAAACCAACATAAATATTAGTAAATTAACCCAGTAACTAAACATATAATGTAAGTTATCTCTTATTTCAAGCAAGATGCAATATTCCCTAGATGATTGATAACCGAGAAAGTGATGTAGTGATCATGCACAGATCCCTAAAGAGTTGGTGGGAGGATTATAATTCTCTTACAGAGGTTACTTGCACTCAAAATACAAGAGTTAGTTGATGTTGCAGAAGCATATCAAGCTAGATACAATAAGGATGTAGAGGAGGATATTACCACAGAAACAAGTGGTATGATCACCAAGGTACTTTGGTGTATTTTTTTTTTTTTTGTAGCCTATTAACTGAGTTGAATAAGTAAACATGTAGGAGCGCAACTAACACTACCACTAATACCAAATGTATAAATGGTATCAAGGTCTATTTAATTTTATCCCACACATAGTCAAATTCAAGCGTTGCACAATGGCTTCCCACCAATAGCTTTATTTTCTCAGTTACTTTATTTCTTGAGAAACTCTAACAAATAAAAGAATAAATAAAAGTGAAAATACTTAAGAATGGACATGACGCAAACGTACATTGAAAACATACATGGTTATATTAAGCCGATGTGAACAAGTGGTTGGAAACATGCATTTCTATGTCTCGTCGATGTGGACAATTGGTTGAAGGATGGTCTCATGCGGTAGTATGATTCTCAATGTGTCCCGCTATTATCGTTTATTTATAACTTCACTTTTATTAAAATTTTAAATTAATTTTGATGTTTATGATATTTTTATTTCTACATTTTTTAGATCACCTTTATTTCATACCTTAGTGTTTCAAAGGAGATGTTTTTTCCTTTCAATGGACAAGACAAGTTTGTTGTTGAGAAGGGTATGCCAAGTGCTTTCCTTTCAATAAAGAGGCCAACCATTTCTTTTAAAGAGAAAAATACCTAAATTGAAAATGGAAGAAGTGCCTAATTCATAGATGAGAAAAAGGGACATAATATGACCTATAACAATCAATAAGTGAGACTAGGGAATGACTCAAGAAAACAAGGTTCATGGATAGGGTTCGACAACTAGATGAGATCAATTTGGGTGTTCACACTATGCTCATCCCCATCTAAGAAGGGAATTCCACACATGGGAAGTGATAATTTTCATGCGGCCATGGATGTAAGAGATATGATTTTGTTGGAGGTAGAAGAAGTGACAGAGGAAATCAAAACTTTCATGAAAAATCAGGTTAGTATTGATGAAATCCTAACTTTGGTGGCCATTTTAGGGTTTTCCAAAAGAGAATTCACGTATTGATTTGTATAATTGGTTCTAACTAAATCCATACAATTGATACATGTAGTACAAATTTTTGGACTATATTACAAAATGTAGGAATTCATTACAAAGTGTAAAGCTTCCTAGGATGAAGCGTGCAATTTATGAGTAGTGGATAGTGGACCTCACACTATTTTAGGACCTCAAGAATGTAAAGGAATGAAATCCATTTCCATTTTTTTTAAGAAATGGATTGAGATACCTGTTTTTTTCTTGGTCGGAATTATAAGTTTCCATAATGGGTTTATTTTGGCTACAAAATTAGGTCAATATAGATGAAACCCTATATTTGCTAAGAATTTTTGGTTTTTCCAAAACAACAACTTGGTTATGATTTGGAGGTCATTTTCACAATTGAGAAAGATTTATTGTGGTATTTTTTCCTTTTTCTCAAAAAACATGTCTTTGAGTGGGAGGGTATTGAATGGTATAGGTCCGAGGAGATTATAAATTGGAAAAAAAACAAAATTCATGATTTGACTGTCTTTTTTATTTTTTTCCAGGTCACAGTTAGAATATTTGAAAATTCAATTGCTAATTTTAGTTGGAATTACTTGTTGCAAATTTGGAACCAAAGTTCCCAAATGACAAGGAGCCTCCTCGATGCATTCAATATATCATTGAAAGGGTGAATTATTTATTGTTCTCTAGCTTTTGGTTGTCCAACTTCCATTGTTTGAATGAATATTTTATTACTCAATTCATAATCCACATTGATTGAAATTATTAAATATTAATTAGTTGTTTTGGCTGAATTGGTTGTAATTCTCATACATTTTAACTACAAGTAGTAATATGGACCTAGACCAATGCAATAAGTTTCCGTATTTTCTATTTTCTAATAAATAAATTCTACGTAATTCATAAATTATTTCTACAGGTTACAAAGGGATAGCTTACTAATGAATTTCTTGAAAAAAATCTCCTCCTCATCTCTATATTTAGGTCTCTATCTCTAGTTTTTTTTTGTTTTCTCATGTAGAGGCTCCTTGTATCTATATTGAACTCTCCCCTTCAATGGAGAGGGGAATCTAATTCTTTGTTTCTATTTTTGGCTTGTTCTATGTACACGCTCCTCTCCCTATCTCTATCTTGAAAAAATGATAACCTTCATAATATGAAATATGGAAGGAATAAAATAATAATAACCTTCATAAACTGAATCATCTCCCATTCCTATTTTTTTCTCATTTCGTACATGCCACGGTAGACACTGCAACAAGATTTCTTCACCACCTTATTCAAGACATGCATTCCATACATTCCATAGTAGACACTTCATCAACATGTCTTCACCACCTGGTTGAAGACGTGCATTCACCGCCTGGCCACTTCAACCCCGTTAAATGACTTTAGTTTTAGTAAACATAGAAGTCCATAATTTTTTATAAGTGTAAATTAATGATAGCATTCATTTACATTTAAGAAAAAGGACACAAGTCAAAATTAATATATTCTTTTAGCCTCTTCGACTTGGGAAGAGACAAAATAATATGATGAAATAAATTTCAATATGGTTAACATATGCTAGAGTACAGGGCAGGGTTAAAAACTCACTTAATTTCATCACAATTTAATGCTAAAAACAAGATTCCAATTACAATAGGCTTATGCCAAATGATAGGGACTAATAAGGTAATTGACCTTTTCCATAGTTCTTAATGACTAGATCCATCATTTTGTAACTTAAATTTTTTATTTAGATCTTGTTATGTGTATTAATATTTGGTGATATTCCTCAAATGTTAATAAATTAGTATTGGATTTCTATTCATCGAGGAAATGGCTGATTGTATGTGCTTTCGATAACACTGGGACGAAGAGTAAGTACTAGTAAATGTTCCTTGTCATTACATATTTCTATTTCCATCGTTGCCTTGTTTAACACGTAACTATCTTGTTTCCCTAAAAAATAACATGTTAATAGAGAACACCTACAAATACATGTGGATTGTGGAAGAAACTTTAAATGTCCTTCCTCCACACCTTAATACATAACTAACTATAATGAACACAAATTTTACTATGCTTCCTCGCACACTTGCACACCTCCGCACTCATCTTTATGGACATTTATTCCCTAACTGCCACCCCCCGCACTCGCCTATGGAAAGAACCTACAACCATGTCAGTTTTGGAAACATTGGGTAGAGAAATAGAATAACATTGTAAGTGTCATAACACGCACCAATTGTATGACCAGTCAGAAAATTAGTTATTTTGTTTTATTTTAAAATTAATTGCCAGGCGCTAGCAAATGCCATAAACAAAACACCTTGCAGCAAGTGAATTATATCCCATCATAGGTTGCTGATCCCACCTTATGAGAAAATTAGAAAATTATTACGAAAAATTGAAATACCAAGAATTTTCTCGAAACTTTGGTTAAAATTGCAAGAGCACAACTAAACAATGGAGAGACAACACACATTGACTATGAGGCAGATTCTATAGTCCCTACGAAGGCAGGGACTAATAATAATGATAATATTGTGACGTCGGAATGGTACATAAATCTATTGAATGTTCCATGTAAAAAAATTGTTACAATCTCACAAGCAATGTTCCATGTTACATCACATAACAATTTGTCCAATATCGCAATGCGACATTACAAAATTAGTCAACCACATTTAATAATGTGGTTGGATATGGTTAACTATGTTTGATTATGTTTGATATTCAACATTCTTCAACTTTATTTAAACATAATTTCCTATTAATTTATTGAGTAATATTAATAATCAAACATGTTGTTACATTTGAATGGTATATAACTCTATCCAACGTCATAATGTGAGAAACGTTGTCTCTACAGTACATTTCAATTTTGTCCAACTTTTCAATGTGACATTACAAAATTATTCAACCACATTTAATAATGTGGTTGACTATGTTTCACTATGTTTAATAATCCACACTCATCAACTCCCATAATACATAATCACCTATTTTGTATATAAAAATATATAACTTAGACCAACCATGATCAATGGTAATGGTAAATAATTATTATCTATGGTCAACAATAATGGTCAACCATGATAAGCCATAATGGTTAATAAATATATCTATTATTAGAGTCGTCAAATTTGGTTGACCAAGATCAACCTAGTTAAAAAGGTCAAATATAGTCTACTAAGCCTGAATATGGTTGACCATGATGAACCATGGTAAACCATGATCAACCATAATGATCAATCAAGATATATATGTTTAGAATGGTTGAACTTCATTAACCAAGCTCAACCATGGTCAATCAGGATCATCCATGGAAAATCGAGATAAACCATCATTAGCCATGGTAAACCATGGTTAACCATTATAAAAAATCATCAAAAAAGATAAACCATGGTGAGCAAAGATAAATGATGATCAACCATGTTCAACCAAGGTAAACAAAGATGAACATGGTTAGAATGGTAAAACACGGTTAACCAAGGTCAGCCAAGATTAAACCTAATAAACTATGATTACCCATGGTCAACCATGATCAAATATATTCAACCATGGTCGACCATGATCTGCCATAATCGACCATGGTCAACCATGGTCAACCATGATCAACCATAGTGGTAAATCAAGGTAAACCAAGGTATATGGGATTGGTTATGGTGAACCATAAAAGTCAATAAAGGGGTCTATGGTCAAGCATTGTCAACCATAATGGTTAACCATGGTTATCCATGATCAACCATGGTAAACCATGGTCCACCATGACCAACCATTGTCGACCATGATCAAGCATGGGCATCCACAATCAACAATGGTCAACCATGATCAACCTTGGCCAACCATGCTTAACCATGATCAAACATGGTAAACCATGATCAACGATTAATGAATATGGTGAACCATGACCAAGATCTCTGTGGTTTAATATGGAAAACCATGTTCAATCATGGTCAACCACGATCAACCATGATTTCCCACAATTAGGCATGATAATCCATTATCAACCATGGTCAAATGTGATCAACCATCATCAACCATGACTAACCATGATCACATTTGGTCAAGCATAATCAGCGTAAAACATTTCATGATCTATTGACCCTTAATGACTAACTATGGTCAACCATGGTTAGAATGGTAAAAAATAGTCAACCAAAGTCCCGGTGGTTTAATATGCTCAATCATAATAAATAAAGATCTCTATGGTTATAATGGTCAAACATGGTCAAGAAAGGTATTTATTTTTGAATATGGTGAACCATAGTGGTAAATTAAGGCCTCTATGGTCAACCATGATCACCCATGGCCATCCATGATGAGGCATGGCCAGCCATTATCAACCATGATGAACTATGGTCGACTATGTTTAACCATCGTAACCATTGTTCACAAATAGTCAACATACAATATTCCATGCTCTACCAACTCATAATGGCCAACCATGGTGAACTATACTTAGAATGGTCAATAATTTTCAATCAAGGTCATTATGGTTTAATATTCTCAACCATAATGGTAAATAAATATATCTAGGATTGAATATGGTTAATAATGGTAAAACCTTTTCAACCATGGTCAACCCCATCAACCATATAAATAATTAATGTAACCATTTTTGTAACATTAATGTAACATTAGCATTAACATTAATGCAAGATTTATGATGTTCAACCTTGTTGACCTTGATCAACCTCATCGATCGTCATAAAATATGGCTTAGCATGGTTAATGAATCCACCACACAGACATCGGTTGTCAATTAGCACAACCACATTTACCGTTGTTGTTGATATATGTCGATTGAAAATTTTATCCACCTTTTATATGCTAGCAAGCTTATGAAAATGATGTTGATTAGTGTATATCAACCACATTAGTATATGTGGTTGTGCTAGTTTTATTTCTATGAACATTAAAATGCATTGTGCATTTGTGTTTTACACCCTTTATGAATAAAAATATGTTGAGTGAGACTAAAGAGAAGAAAAAAAGGTTGATAATGTGGCTATGTGAGGCGTTGGGGAGAAAAAATGAAAATATGGTGTAGAGGATTCAATGCTTCCTCAGTTGGAGTGGTAGTTCCACGAGATCCCATCCTACTAGCATTTGATATAACTACTCACAAGTCCCTCCAAACATACCTTTTTTCCCTTCATATGCAATTCCATCACTACACTTAGTCATAACCTCATTGTAATGAAATTTCATGATGACAAATCAATGTATTCAATTCATGTTTATAATCTAGAGGATATAAGTTGCATAGTCACTCACCTTAGATATTTATTCAACACCTTTCGTATTGTAATGGAGTTCAATCCACCTCACTCCCCATATTCTTCTTGCACATTGGGAGGTAAAGTGTAGGGAAGTGATAGATACCCAGTGCAATTCTCCACAAAATACGACAATAGCTTCTTCAATGACCACTGCAATAAAAATAATGAGGGGGTGGATCCTAAGATAACTCCATTTTGAGAACTCTTGATACATTTGGGGTTAAGATAGATCTCTATTTCTTCTTCATATTTATGTGTGTATGTTTGTGGGTGTCACACAAAAACTCCATTTTGAACATGCAGGGAATTACAAACCTCCATTTTCATCAACACTCCAAAAATTATTCAAGCTATACGAATTTTTTTACCCTCAAAAATTCTATGTCAGATATAGATAGCTAACAATGAAATATTTTACTCAATATAGAAATTGAAATATTATATTAATGATTTACCTTAAAATATTTCTATATATGTATATATAATTATAAATTAATGTTGATAACATTTTTATGAAATACCATATGTAAAATGCATATTAATTATTGAAAGAATTACACATCCATCATACCTTACTTTAAAAAGAATAAATAATATTGAAATTTTTTAAGATAATTCAAATGTTTTATTTGATATTTATATTAAAATTCTTTTAAATGATAAAAACGTTATATATATTCATTAAAAATAAAATACATCACCTTCCATAGTTTGCATTACCAATTTCTGAGACAAGTTTCAGTTACTAAAATTAACTTATTATATATTTATAGATACATATAACCTATCTAGTGTTCCCCTAAATCAACTCCCCATAATACAATAATAAACAACAATCGTATAATATAAAATCTCCATCTTTAGACATCTTGTCACAGAGTTATTAGAAAACGTTATGATCTTCTAAATTTCAATGTGAAACAGGGGGGTTGCAAGGCAGCAAGTCCCTTCCTCGAGTGGGAAAGTAGTTGACCCGCAGTCGACAACAAATGAACCGGCCTTGCAACCCAATTATGATTGGTTCAACAATTAATCAACATATGCACTGCAAGTAGGAGTAAAACTTCCATATTCTTATGTAGGAATCGACTTCTTTCAATGAATCAGTAATACAAGCCTAGGCTATACTTTTGGGATGTCACTCCTTTGCACAATATGAAAAAAGAACGAGAAGGTTGCACCAAACAAGAACCTGTCACTTTCAGATTTCTAGCCCATCGAAACATGTTAGGAAAATCAAAATTTGCTACATAGACTATTATGTGGTAGTTTGTGAGGGTTTTAGTTTCTGAAGATTTTTTTACAAAGGAAAAAAGGTCAATATATTCGAAACTTAGGAACATGTTTCAATATATTCAAAACTTATCAACATGTTTCTAATGCTCCTTTTTTCATAGTTACTTGAGCTTACAACCAAGCACTTTGAAGGTGATAAGGGAGTGGATGTGCTTGCAAAAACTTCAAGAGACTGAAAGGGTTTTTTAAATATTTTCCATTTTTTGTTTTTTTGGAATTATTTCAAGAATTGTTTTGCATTTCATGTATCCTGATTTTGACAAAATTTAGGTTTTTTCATAAAAAGTAGCCACACGAACATCCATACCCACAATTTTTTTTTTATACTATAACACACCAATGAATTTTTTGTATTACGATATTACACTGACACAGTTTTTATATTACATAATTATTTTCATTTTCCTCTTGAACAGTTATGTTTCATTAATTTGTCTCATCCTTTCTTAGTAGTTAATTATTCCTTGTAGAGTGATTTTTTTGAATAGAAACCTCTCTAGATAATTAAACATCTCACATACTTATGTGTATGATATAGCCATAATTTAGAGGGTAAGAATATTGGTGAAATGATTTTCACAGGTGTAACTCAAAGAGGTATGGATGAGGTCGATATTGTACAAGAAATCGGAAGTTGTACCAAAATGCTTAATATCATAATTACTCTATAATAAAGTGAATAACCTTCTTGTGAGAATGATGTAGTATTCATATTGGAGGAAAGAATAGAGGAAATTAACAAGGATATATCAAATTTTGGTGAAAGCCATGAAACTGAGAAAGGAATGTCATCCCCTATAGAGGCAATAGATGCATAGCCAAGCAAGTTTGGTGTAAAATATGTTGTAAATAGAAAACAAAATTGTATGATCTCCATGGATATATATATTGCATATAAAATATAAGAACTAGTGACTAACCTTAATGTGGTAACAATTGAAGAAGAAACAAAAGGGTCTGCAAGTGGAAGTTAACAAAGATGAAAAGCTGAAGATGAAGGCGAAGATGAGGACAAAGATGAGTATAATCAAGATCAACTATATGATAATGAAATAACCACTTTCTATAAATATGCTTGTAAATATTCTTGCAACTAATATTTACTTATTATCATTTAATCATAAAGACAAAACAGCCTAGGGTTCTTCCTTGATTAGAGTTGCATAGAAAACCCTAGGATGGAAATAAATGTAAAAAACACTCGTAAAATAGGTCTATTTGTGACAACTAAGAAGATTTGATTGATTACAATCAAAGCTAAAGTCCAACATACATAGATTAATCTTCCTATGTTGTTTAAAAAAACCCTTGAACAACATACATATTTACAACAAAGTGTATAATAAAAACCTTGCCAATGGAAGATGGCATCTCTGGATATTTAAAAAATGAAGCTCCCCAAAACTTCAAATGATGTCTTTGAACCTCAAACCAAAAAAGTAAAATTCATGTTATCCAAAAAAAATCACACTGTTTTTTTCCATAGAACTCATTAAAAAACTCATTAACATGGGACTTACGACTGTAGAAGTAATGTTGAAAAGCAACAACAATAATGTATACTAGCATGTTATAGCTACAAAGAAACAACTCCTATTGCGTATACGAAACCAAAATTTGTCGAAATTAGTGGGAATATTTGTATGTAAGAGCATAAAAATATATGTTTGGCATGTCGATTTTGTCTAATAATACATTTGAAACTAGCTTAAAAAAAGGTAACACCAATACTTGAGTGAAAGTGAAAAATGCAATGACCTGTATATGTATTCGACTCGAAGGATGAAAAAAATATGTAGGTCGATAACAATAGATACAGAGTCTTGGTAGGTAGCTCAACAGAGCACATGGGTACTACAGAAACAAATGTTTGTTTGGAGTGTGATAATCATACTTTAGTCTTTATTGTTGATTGTGGTGATAACACATCTTACATACTGTCAACTTGCAAGATAACAGGGCAGGGTATGTTTGAGAAAGGGAGTGAAAAAAATTCAACTAAAAATTATTTGATTGAAATTGAAGAAACTATAGTGAGTGTCTACAGAAGAATACTTGATCATTTAAAGAGGCCAAGAGCTCTTAAGTAAAATATTGGAGACATTCCTAGTGATGTAATAAGTGGTTACAGTGCATAAGAAAAGGAATACGATCCAAAAGATAATTTTATGAAATTTACTAAGAACTCCGTAGATACAAACTCTAGATACTCTGAGTAAATATATTGCATGGTTGTCAAGAAGGTGGACTCTGATGGAATTGGAAATTCCATAGTTAGGATTGATGAGGAGAAATTTACATTAGAGCAATAACACGATATTGATATTTATTGTAGGATATCTACGAACTTTAACGTTAATGTTCTATATGTATGCAAAGATCCTCATCTAAAATAAATTTCGATGATAACTTATACAAAATCAATGAAGTTGGTCAGGTATAACCTAATGGAGCTCCCTCCAACTAGTTCACATATGGAAAAGTAAAGTGAGAACATACATATTGTTGAAGGAAACATCTCACAGGAAGTGGTTTCGTCATCCTCATTTTTTAATACAAGATCATTTTAGTGAAAATTATATCATAATGAAAAATGTGATTGACTCGAGCTTGAGCTAGCTGCAAGGGTAAGATGTTTTTCTGCATGTTCATTCAGCCAAATTGGGTTCCCTTCATCCAAGAAACTAGTGGTTATTAACACTGCGAAAACACATATGCTCCAACCAAAATTTGAGGTGTTGTCTGAAGTCCAAAAGACCCTGCAGATGGAACTCCAAAAACTAGTTTTGAGGTTGGATTGCTATCAATAAAAACTTCATATTCATCATCACAACCTAGTATGACTGCAAATGAGGTACTAGCTGAAGTGACTCTCGATTCTTAGACAACAATTAAACAACCAACCAATTAGGTTATTGATAAGAGTTCGTTGTCTACAGATGCAGGAAATAAAATGGATCTTCGTAGGATTTCGGATAACTATAATGTGGATGCTAATCCATATGAAATGAAATAACCTTTGTTTATATCCAAATGGAACTTGAAGATAACTCGAAAGATCCTGAGATGGTAGCGGATGATGTGAACTTTTTTGAAATTTGTTGTGATGAAGGTCTTAAGGAAAAACTTTCTATTTGTAATATTTGTAATGGGTTCTATAGAAACAAATGCTTCTTTGAAGTGTGATAATCACACTTTAGTCTCTATTTTTTATTTTGGTGATAACACATATTACATAATATTAAATTTCAATATAACATGGAAGGATATGTTTAATAAGGGAAATGAAAAATATTCAACTAAAAAGGACTTGATTGAAATTCAAGAAACTGTAACGAGTGTCTGCAGAAGAAGACATGATCATTTAAAGAGGCCAAGATCTCTTAATTCATTTATTGGAGACTTGGCTAGTGATGTCATATGTAGTCTGAGTACACAAGAAAAGGAATGTGATCCAATAGATAATTTTATGAAATTGACCGAGAACTTGGTAGATACAAATTCTTCATACTCTGAAGAAACATCTTGCATGGTTGTCAATAAGGTGGAATCTAGCGGAATTGGAAATTTGATAGTTGTGATTGATGAGGAGAAATTTACATTAGAGAAACACCAAGATTTTGATATTTCTTGTAGGATATCTGCGAATGCTAACATTAAATTTGTAGATGTATCCATAGATCCTCATCTGAAATAAATTTCTATGATCATTTTTACAAAATCAATGAGGTTGGTTAGGTATAACCTAATAGATATCCCTCCAAATAGTTCACATATGGAAAAGGAAAGTGAAAACATACATACTTTTGAATGAAAATATCACAAGAAGTGGTTTCGTCATCCTCAATTCCTTTAATACAAGATCATTTTAGTGCAAATTATCTCATAACGACAGATGTGAATGAATCAAACTCAAGCTCTCATCAAGGGAGAGAAATTTTTCCTCCATGCTCATTCAACTAAATGTGGTTACCTTCATCTAAGAAACCATTGCTTGCTAGATATGAGAAAACACATTGTACAACTAATTTTTTAGGTGTTGTCTGAAGTCCAGAAGACCTTGAAGATGGATGTCCAAAAAACTAGTTCTAAAGTTGCCTTCCTATTCATGAAACTTCACATTCGTCATCACAACCTAGTATGATTGGAAACCAGGTTCTAGCTCAAGTAACTCCATATTCTCCTAAAAAGTTTGAACAACCATCCAATTTGGTTATTGATAAGAGTTCGTTGTCTACATATGCAAGAAATAAAATGGATCTTCATAGGATTACAGATAAATATAATGTGGATGGTCATCCATGTAAAATGAAATAACCTTTGTTTATATATGAACTAGTACTTGAAGAAAACTCAAATGATCCTGACATGGCAGAGGATGATGTGAAAGTTTGTGACATATGTGGTGACGCAGGTCTTTAACACAAACTTGTTATCTGTAGCATGTTTAATGATGGTGCAGAGAATATTTAATACATGTAAATCATGCTGGACAAATTTCCATAAGGTAGCTTTGTGAGGGATGTAAGTCTCGACAAAATGGTACTTTTAAAAATTGAAGTTCCACATAACAATTCATTGATTTTTAAGCCAACATATTCAAGAAACATGACACAGATTAAAAATTGCAATTCACATACTAGCCTCTCTGTGAAAATGGATATAAAATGATATGAGCCTGAATTAGAGAGGTTGGTCAAATAAATCTCTAATTCACAGTCCTTGATCAAACGACGAGCAGAGGATTTATAACTTGGACTTGCCACAAAGAAAAATGGGTTTTATAAGTTAGAAGTGCACACCAGGGTGTCTCAAATTCAAATGGAAAGCCTATGATTTCTCATGAAAATTCATTAAATGCAGCAGATTTGAGACTTCCCTATAGCCCACATTCAAGATAAATCAATGTGCACGTGACTTCTAAGAGGGAATTTCTTGGAGAAATTGAAAGTCAATGCATTGTGAAATATCCATTTTGGGATATATAGTACTTCTACATTTGGTAATATAGTGACTCTTCTTATGTGAGAGAACATCATTCAACCAATTTACAACCATGGCAAACAAAATCATCAAAATCTAAGGCGACGGAAAGGCATGTTAGTCCTAATTAGTTTTCTGGTTCAAGAATATCAATATTACCTCTACTCCATTCTTGTTGTTCTGCAAGAGGGTGTTAAATTTGGTCACCCAAATGTTGAGTGTAACTTACCCATCATGAATTGTATACCCTTCTATATCCAACATCTAATATGAAAATTTTTAGAAAAGTAATCAAAACAGCTAGATATCACCATGCAATCGACTTCCAACAGACAACAATGTAAGCATTATCTTCTAAAAAACCAACAAAAAACTATTCAATGTATTCTTTGAAGGGAGAACCATATAGCTAAAGAAGATGTAAAATGAAACCATAGTAAGTTTGTTCCAAAGTACATCCAAAGTGAATTCATATATTAAAAATGAAAAATTCAGGAGAGCACTGCAAATTTGAACACATAAACATATCACTGACCTAAACGAGGTCACCCACTAATTCGATATTTTTTGTGCTGAGTTTGATTCTAGGCCCCGTGTGAATAATGCCTCTTAGCATTGAGCTTTAAGAAAATAAAAATTTTAAAATATTGAAATATATTTTTCACGCTAATGGAACTTCTTTCCACTTTTATATAATAAATTAAAACAACGACATCGATTGAAGTGGTTTTATAGATCAACTAAAAAAACCATGGTACTTTCTCCAAATAGCTACTTCAACTGAAGCATATCATAATTAAATACTATAAAAGAATTGATGTTCATGTTTCAAAGCACCTCAGATAGACTCCTCTTATCATATCTATGCATCTGAGGTCATGAAGGAAGAAAAAAGAAATAAAATCATAACAAACCATAATTCATTGCATTGAGAGAAACAAGTTGCATTTTACAGTCATAAGGGTTAGGGATGATGCATCAACTCTTTGTGTTTGACTCTTTGTAATTGTATATAAAATCTAGAATGTGCATTAGATGCACCAAATAATGGCACCCCAAGATATACACTTCGAGGTTTCAAAGCTAAAAAATACATACCCTGAGAATCTGAAATATCAAATATTGGAGCTCTACCACCAAGAAATGTGTATTAGACCTCGATTACCGAGTTTGTGCTAGTAGTAGAAGGAGGGAAATGTGTACTCAACAAAAACAATGTTTTAATTGTAACCCTTTTGGATTGAATACACATATGGGAAGGGTAATTCAATACATTTTTCATGTTGCATAGGTATTTTGATATATTAGTCATGTTAACGTAGAACTAAATCCCTGGAAAGGATTATGCCATTGTGATTTTACTAAGCTTTCATTTTAAGGAGCATCCCAAAGACAAAACAACACTCAAAAGTGACCCATAAAGCACATAGTAATAGACTAAGGGACGAAGCTATGAAATCAACATAGGGTCCTAGACCTTAAATCCAACTTCAAATTCGAAAATATTATGAGTATGTACAACTTCATAAACCACCCATGTGCCTAGAGTGAATTTTTGCAGGACTTCCATAAATCCTATTTAGTATGAAAAAAGTGTATTGCGCATGGTTATAGTGTATTGAGGAATCTGTTATGTGCTTTTATGGCTACGATGGAAAGGGGGGCTTACAATTTCTCTACTGATTTATGATTTATTTACACATACAAAAATTACATACATATAACTATGGGGGCCATGGTTAAAATAAGTGTAATGACATAGATGCAAAAATGATTGATGAAGGTGATTGAGTGTCCTAGTTGAAGTTACTAAATTTGGTGGAAGGAGAGAATAAAGATATTGATGAGGATAAAGGAAATATAGGGTGGGACAAGAAAAATATTTTTTCAATGTCCCTTAAAATTTTATTTTCTTTGCATTGTCATTAATTTTATCGTCATTGTTTTAACTTAATGGACATAGAAGAAAAAAAAAGGATAGACTAGGGATCTAATTGAATTATTTTAAATTTTTGTTTCATTAGATGTTTCTAGGGTGAATAATATGTTTCCATGATTCTAACCCACCTAATTCGTGTTTTCATTAATGGGATGTTTCTAGGCCTCTAATTGACACAATTTTCAAGTATTTAAGCCTTGGGGACACATGCGTTTTCTCAATATATTAAGAGAATGCATTTTCTCCAGATATTAAGAGCATAGCAAAGCTATTATAGGACAAAATAAAAATAATGATCCCTCAACTTGCCAATGATCAGAGAGTTGGGAAAGAAATCTACCATGGGACTGAAATTTGAAAGAAAATATCCATGGGAGTGCTTGTAGAGGTAGGCCTTCCCAAGGGCCTGCTACCCCTTCAGGATATTGAAGAATTGGAATATGTGATAGAAACTGGCTTTGTGTCGATTAAGCAAAAGAAGAAGATTGAGCACTAGTTCAAAAATAATGGGCAAACTGTCCAGTATGGTGCAAAGATCAATGCCTATGTTGAGGAACAGAAGATGAAGAAGATGAATAGAGTGAAGAGAAAGGAGATGATCCTTTGGGTCACCATCTCTTATAGGTCCATTGATGACTCATCCAGTGGTAATATTTAGTTCAATAGTGATATTGCGATTGGGAAATCCTTCTGTCTTAGTTCCTTTGAAATTTAGATGGAAAGAGCTAAAATATGGGTATTACAGGATTAAGATGATTTGAGTAAGTTTTGTTTTGGTTTTTTGTATTAGTAAATAAAGTCTTATTTAAATCTCAAAGAGTGCTTATTTGTTCATATAAAATGCAGGGGAAGCTAGTTTCCCTCCCTTAAATTTCCAACAATTACATGCAAGACAAAGCTCTCAAAGGAAGCATCCAAAAATGCCTAGATTATATCATTACTTGTATCACAAAGCATGGTAGCTAGGTTTACATGGTACAATAACCTCTTAGTTCTAATGAGAATAGTAAATTCCCCTTGTGGGTCTAGACTCCTGTCAAATCTTGCAGTCGAGATAGTTTTATCAAGAAAGAAAGCACATGTTTAATAAAATTACATTCATTACATTATACAGTAACTATATGACCCGATAAAAACTTAACCACATCATCAATAATGATGGAGATGACGTTGTTGGAAGTGTATCACCAACTAACCTAACAGAGGTATTTACAACCTGCGCACACTTAAAGCCTGCTATATCTGGTAGCATATTACTACTTTGAACTTTGTCATGGATAAGTTGGAGGTCCTATTCTTTATTATTAAAAAAAAAAATATGAAACAAACATATAAAAGAATGGACCTCGATGGACCATGTGGGCCCTAACATTAAATCCATGTTCCTCACCTCTTTGTATCCACAACATAGAACGTGAGCTTCAACCATGACACTTAATATTATGTCATGCTAATTTGACATATGGAGAGAAAATGTTTGTCATGATAATATGCTACAAAACTCAAGACTCAAATCCACCTCTATCTCACCTACTTCACTACCAGTCCACCCGATCCATTAGCTAGCTCCCCTCGCAAGGGCCATAAAAAAAAACTTAAATCAGTAATTGGAAATCACCAAACCTTGGTATAAATGATAAACACATTTAATAAGGGGGTGACTAAAAACCAAATTATAAGTCAGTTGTCTTAGACACCTTGCTGATAGAATTTTCATTCTTTACCAGGAGTTGCCATAGTTTGACCTCTCCTAGGCCAAGCCTTCAAGCACCCTCTATTATTTTATCATCAAGCAAAGAAATTTGAACTTAGATCCACATTATATAAATGTCACACACTAAGGATCTCTATCAACCACCATAAAGAGAAGAAACATGATACCAACAGCTAAAAATGTAAATAGATCCTAGCCTAAGCTAATAATGGCGAGAGGAACTCTTTTATTAAGGAAATTCATAGTGCATGTTATGGTTTTCTCTATGGGTTTTTCAGATAGCATATCTCAGATTAGAAAAAAAATAAAAATACAACCAAAGAGTCCAAATGAGTAAGATTCAATATACTTGTCACATAATCAGCGAAAAATATGTAATAAGAAATTAGATCAATGTCAATTTTAGGTAAGATATTTCAGCCGACAACTAATAAATAATAGTCTTTTATTGTTAAAACAATGTAAATGTAAGTTATTATTAGATAGAGAATATTTACCTTTAGGGAAGGCATGGAGGAAGTGGTATGTGGGTGTGGAGAGATTTTTTTCTATGATGTTGGACATGATAAATCTGGTGTGCAGTGGGAAATTAGATTATTCTACTCACTGTGCATGAGAAAGAAGGAAGTTTGGTCATTAGATAGGCTCACAAATTGACTCCATTTCCTACGAAATCTCTGTTGCTCCCTGCTACAAGATGATCTATCATTTCTTGTTATTCACTCTTTTCATTTCTAGGTGGGTGAATGGGTGTCTTATCTCAAAGCTCATGCTTCACTATGACTTATTTCATAATCGAAATTGTAGAGTGGAGCCTACCTTTCCTGCTGGAGTGACCTTAACATTGCTCCTATCCATTTTCTCACCACAGTCTCAGTTCTAGGCAGGCCAAAAGGAAGGGAAACGTGAATAGGAGTTAATGATTTGTGCTACCAGGCGTGATTACCTTCTTCCTCTAGAAATAGACACCCATAAAATTATTGTTGGCATTCTGCATCCCACATAAATTTTACATATTTCTTAAGAAACTTAGTAAAGGGTTTGTAATTATCTTCTAGTTGGGAAGAAAATCACCTAATAGCATCGATATTAAATACTTCTAATTTGTTTTAGGTTTTTCAAAGGATGCATATCAACTATAGTTTTTGCTTCATCAGGATCCAATTGAATGTATCCTTATATCGGGGGATAGAGAAATGCCATCCAAGTCCATCTACGAGTAGTGAGGTAGATAAAAGGATGTGCTGAGATGAATAGGTAAGGATGAAGTAGACGGGAAGAGTATAAAAGTGCAAGCTAGAATGAGAGGATGTGTGCTTGGAATTAGTGGGTATGATGGTATGGATTTATCAGAAAGAAAGTGTTCTAAGAAGCACTTGATGAAGCTAGAATTGGAAAATTATCCGCCTTCCATGGTAGTCTCAATTCATAATGGAAATCTTGCCACTACTAACTACTGGATCTACTAATCCTACTATTAGTAATGGAGATTCTAGTCTTATTGCTAGCTATGTACCTATATTTTCACTTGGAATTACTGCTCCATGAACTTCTATTTCTTCTTTTTGGGTCTTGCTCTTTGTTGGTAGTAATGGCTCTGCATGTTGATATCTAATTGGAAATGGAATTGGATAAACTACTTCTAGAACCGGATCCTAGAAGCTTTATGAGGTTAGTTACTTAGAGGTCTAGGAAATATTAGAACAAACAAGTACGCTAGGCCAAGCATAAGAAGAATGGTGAAATTACACTAGGGTATGCCAACCCAACTTCCAGATGTCACCAAAGACCATATGTCAACCCTAGTTGGACTTACGCATGTAAATTAATTAACAAGCATCAATATACATTAAACAAGAGGAGTGTTTCAATCGATGTGATGATTCAAGAAGAATATTTCATGACGTTTGAGATATCCATATTCAATGCTGCATGTGCATAACTTATATCTTATATAACATATAATAGTGAAATGAGTTGTGGAGGCTTTAAATAATTTTTCGAAAAAAGTAAACTTTACTATAGACTAAACTACCACATTTAGGAAATCAACCTGCACCTACAAACTTAATTTAACATACATATCCATTTATCAATGAGTTCATTTTCTACACAATGTAATGTTCCCAAATTTTCCGATAATAATTTGGAACATTAATTTTGCCGATTTCACCTAGGAGGAGAATGAATTGGTAAGGAGAACCATGCATAATAAAAATCTCAATAAAAACCCTCTAAATATCAAAGGGGAACATTATTGGAGCTGGTTTTCACACCCTCATGTGTGAACATGGTTATTTGCAAGTGGACAAGGTCAAGTTTGACCAACTCAACAATGTTGGGCCAAGAGGCAGAGCACACATAGAGAAGCAACGCAGTATGAATGAGGGAAGGATTATTTGGTGGAGGAAACCCTAAAAGGAGTGGGAACCATGGAGAGGGGCTTTCATTTGTTTAAAAGGAGGACAAGGAAACCATTGTTTCTCATGCTTATGTTTATTCATCTCAATTGTCCATTAGAAAATTGTGCATTCTTTGTTGCTTATCAAGAATTTCCAGAGGAATTCCTGTTTAGGATTGCTTTTCCTTCTTGAGAGGTCTCTTGAGGGATTTTTATTCAATTTCCTCACATCTAGGCTTGAGGCCAAGCATCCTCCATCAACATAGTGTTATTGCTGTAGCAGATTAATTTTGTGTTGTTGGGTGTTGTAGTGAGGGTTCACTACACCATCTCCTTCAGCTATTTTTCAGAGGAAGAGTTTCTCTTCTCTTTGAGATATTAGATTGGAGGCATCCTGAAGCTCATTGCAGATTTTTGGCATCAAGGCAAACTCATTCCATTTCCCTACAACGAAGTTTCATCGAGTGATGCATTATTCTAGAGAAGCATTTGCAGTAGGGCTTTGCAGATACATTTGTAGGGGAAGACCTTTGGTGAAGGGATCAGCCTTTCACTTGAAAGATCCATTAGAGAAGGAATATTCAGTTTGAGCATCAGATTCAAAGGTCTCCATATAGTTCTATTTCTGAGTTGCTTCTACTACCTAGCAACTCCGGCATCTTGTAGATTTTGTATTTTATTTCCAATCCTTCTAGGATTGACAAGAGGTAGTCTTTGGGAGCTGATATATTCACTCTCATTGTTGTATTTGGCCATACATTTGTTTATCTATGTATTTGAAATATGTACCATGCATTTGCTCTATAAAAATGTGTTTTCATAGCTTGAGATCACATGTATAGCAGTATTTCATCATGGGATATGTACTTTTTCTTTGAGGTTGAGCATTGTCTATCTTGAGCATTCTTTATCCTCAAGATCTTGTATTCGTTTGTACCTGCTATTATTTAATAAAATTGCTATGGTTTTCTCCCATGTTATTATAACTTGAGTTTTGTTTCTACACCATTATTGTGCTTGCTTATTGCTGGGGCTCCAACTTTAGAATATCTTGAGATATTCTCATTGTTGTAGCAATTTCCTGAAAAAGGAATATTGCAGTGGTATCAAAGCATGATCTCTGGCCTAGCCAGTGGCTATTAGCCATCATGCTATCAAGGAGAGAGAAGATGAAGACTCCATTATATGGAGAAAAGAGGGAAGAAGAGCTTACCAGCTTCTTCCAAAATCTGTACAGAGCATTCATGAATAATTTGAAGAGCTAATGAGGGATATTGGTACAGGATCTCCAAGAGGGTTTCAAAGTGAGTCAAACTCTAGATTTTCTTGTAGGGTATTTGAGCATACAACTACACCCTATGATATACAACGTAGCCACATGGCTAGTTTTTCCATGAGAGAAGAAGGAGAAGAAGAAATGCCGAAGGGAGGAACTCTAGAGGTTTCTTGCATGAGTATGAATCTCAAACCCAGAGGTTTGGTGATCATATTAATTTTCTAGAGTTTTGCAAGATCATGGTCAGGAGGAGCAAACAGCATGATGAGGATAGATTTCTTCTATCTATCTTTGATGGTTTCCCTACTTGTTCAGCCAGGGCTTGGATAGAAGAGCTAGACACCTTTTTGCAGTAGCTTCAAATAACCGAAGATGAAGCCATCAGAGTAGCAGCGCTGTACTTGAGAGGTAAGTTGTATGCATGCTGGTTATTTGAGTCATTTACTTCGAAAAATGTAAATACCTCTTCCTATTCAATGTTCATTAGAACTTTGATGAAGAGATTTGGTAATTCTTAAGCAGATATGAAGGAAACAAGCACATTCAAACAAACAAAACCCTTGTATGTAATGAAGAAAACCATAGACTCGGAATCACTAAAGAAAGCAATGAAGGAGGCTGATATCTTGCATGATGCTTATTTGGAGGAAATATGTTCATTTTTGGCACAAAGAGGCAAAGAGATCCCTTTTTCAAAAGAGGATCAAATCATTGGAGGGTTTCCCACTCATGTTGAGAGACCTAAGGGCCACAGCACTGTCATTTCTAGAGTTGATCTAGCACCTCATGCAGAGGGAGGAGGAGCACTTGCTCCAACTAGAGGGATTCTTGCATCTTTGCAAGGAAGTCCCCAGGATCTCATTCATGGAGGTCCTGGCACAATTAGTGAGAAGCATGATTATGCAGCATTATAGTTGGAAGGAGGAAGAAGGGAGGAAGAGCAACATTATGTGATGAGAGGCACACACCCTTCTCTATTTCAGAGAGCCAGTGAAAAGAGGAGGCAGGCTGTATTGCACTGTGAGAGCAAGGGAAAGATTGCCCAACTATATGTTCAGTCCACTCTTGACATAGATTTTTCTTCGCATAGAGGAATTCCACCAGGGAGGTCACCTAATCTATCATTGATGAGAGACATTTTGTCTTTAGATTCACCGCTCTTGGATTTTGGAGAGGTGAATATTTTGGAGGAGAACTTTGGCACGACGAATGTCAAAGTAGCAAACAACAGAATGAGGAGAGCTCCACATGCCAGATCACCAGCGCTGTCTCTTGGGAGGATTAATCCTTACTAGAGATCTCAACTCTTAGTTGAGTACTCCAAGGATCTTGGTGCATGCATGACTCTTGATGACCCAAAGGGAGATGACAGATACATAGTGGATAGGAGAAGTTGCTCCATGCATCACATGAGGACTTCTCTTCCATACATTTTGATGCATATCTTGCATTTATAGAGGAGTTCATTTGGGAGGGAATTTAGCAAGACGTATTTCAGCATATGGAGATATGCATAGCCTAGATGATGATGATGAGGATATCACAGCCACCTTCCTACTCATTGGGAGTAAGGGCGTATTTTTAGTTGAGCCATTTCAACTCAAGTCTTCGAGTACATGATGGAGAATGTACAATTTGTACTTCTTGTCTTTTTATGAGCAGCATAATGTACCAAGGAGGGTTCTTCTTTCTTGCATATTGTATAGTGATGTACATGAAGCCATTTGTAGCATTGAGATTGGCTATCTCATTGTTGGTTTGTGGGAGAGGCCACATGATTTTTGGTGTGCACCATTGACACCCTTTTGTAATTTCATGTTCACATCTTGTAGGATGATTGTGGCAGCAAACAAGTGGCTAGAAAATCACTTACTTTTTTTTTATTTGATGCAAGCACAGGATGCACTACTCTGTTTCCTTGTGTGGGACCTTGATCCACTTTCCGGTTGTCATTTGGCAACTTGTTCTTATTGTACTATGCTTCCATGTATTGCTGATATGTTTATATTTATGGGGAGCTTTATTTGGAGAGTGGGCTTGAGATTGAGGATGCCCATTAGGAGCATGATTCTCCTTACTATACATGTTGTACATTTCAGGAGGAGCCATGGGCTAACCATGAATGCCACATTATATTTTTGTACTTCTTGTGGGGGGAACCACTTGAAGAACTTGAGGAGGCATTCCATAGATCATGAGGAGATGGAAGAGTTAACACAGTCAACACTTTTCCCCTTGAGGATGAGGGAAGACTCATTTATGAGCCACTCCATTTATGAGCAAAACATATGGTAATAGTATTATTGGATTGCATAGAGATTTTTCTATATATATGCAACTCTTAACCATATGTGTGCAGGGATTTGCTCAGGGGAAGGATACTCTTCCTTCTAGATTTGGTGGTCTACATAAGGCCATTATGGGTGATCACTCCCTAAGTGAATATGGGGAGGAGATTTCTTCTAGAGAACATACTCACATTGCACATGACATCATTCACTTTCTCCAGGAGATTGTGGTAGCAAGAAAATGGTGGGGAGGCCACCCATCGTTTTATTTTCTATGGCAGTGGAGAGTCAAACTGTGTTGGCTACATTTGAGGGACCATTGTCATTCTCCTTTACTTCACATGGCAGCTAACATGATTCTCCTTATGGTTCCCTTGATTGATATTTCTATAGCTTTTATTGGGACAATGATTGGGGAAGAGACACGTTGGGTGAATGTGTCCTTTCAGGGAAGAATTCCTCACACTCTTTGCACCACATGTTCTAAGGGGAACATGGGACATGATATGGTTACCTTAACAACACATTTGTAACTTTGTGAGGTGAGCCATAGGATGGAGGAGATGCCATATTAGGATGACTTCAAACTCATCATATATGGAGATACTTGGGCCAGCATGATTTGCAGCATTGGAGGAGAGATCTTTGGAGATCTAGTCTTCATCCTGCCACTTGAGGGCAAGTATTTTTCAGCCCAGGATCAACACTTTCTCTACACTTATCATGATTGGAGAGAAGGACAACATGGGGTAGGCTACATTTTCTACCATGAGCAGATTTTCATCCTGCCTACTTTGCTGGAGCCAAAGGTGGAAGATAGTTTCCAGGAGTTGCATAGTTGGGAGGTAACTCATTTTGCATGGATGATTGCTTGGGAGATGGAGAATCCACATGAGGAAGATGTTCCTCAACACATTATAGACTCCATGCCTTGAGCAGAGGCCATCCAGTTCTTTCCTTGCAGTTTCTTGAGGACAAGCAACATTTCGGAGGGGAGGACTGTAATGTTCCCAAATTTTTCGACAATAATTTGGAACATTAATTTTGTTGACTTCACCTAGGAGGAGAATAAATGGGTAAGGAGACCCATGCATAATAAAAATCTCAATAAAATCCCTCTAAGTATGAAAGGGGATCATCATTGGAGCTATTTTTCACACCCTCATGTGTGAACATGGTTATTTGCAAGTGGATAAGGTCAAGTTTGACCAAGTTAACAGCGTTGGGCCAAGAGGTGGAGCACACATAGAGAAGCAGAGCAGTATGAATGAGGAAAGGGTTATTTGGTGGAGGAAAACCTAAAAGGAGTGGGACCCATGCAGAGGGGCTTTCATTTGTTTAAAAGGAGGACAAGGCAACCATTGTTTCTCATGCTTATGTTTATTCATCTCAATTGTTCATTTGATAATTGTGCATTCTTTGCTGCTTAGCAAGAATTGCTGGAGGAACTCCTGTTTAGGATTCCTTCTCCTTCTTGAGAGGTCTTTTAAGGAATATTTCTTCATTTTCCTCACATCTAGGCTTAAGGCCAAGCATCCTTCATCAAGACAGTGTTATTTCTGCAGCAGATTAATGTTGTGTTGCTAGGTGTTGCAGTGAGGGTTCACTACACCATCTCCTTCAACTATTTTTCAGAGGAAGAGACTCTCTTCTCTTTGAGATATTATATTGGATGCATTGCGAAGCTCATTTCATATTTTTGGCATCAAGGCCAACTAATTCCATTTCCCTATAGTGCAGTTTCATCCAGTGACTACGTTACTCTAGAGGAGCATTTGCAGTAGGGATTTGCAGATACATTTGTAGGGGCGGATCTTTGGTGAAGGGATCAGCCTTTCACTTGAAAGATCCATTGGAGATGGAATATTCAGTTTGAGCATCAGATTCATCCATCTCCATCCAGTTCCATTTCTAAGTTGCTGCTGCTACCCAGCGACTCCGACATTTTGTAGATTTTGTATTTTATTTCCAATCCTTCCAGGATTGACAAGAGGTAGTCTTTGGGAGCTGATATCTTCACTCTCATTGTTGTATTGGGCCATACATTTGTTTATCTATGTATTTTACATATGTAGCATGTAGTTGCTCTATAAAATTGCGTTGTCATAGCTTGAGATCACATGTATAGTAGTATTTCATCATGGGATATGTACTTGTTCTTTGAGGTTGAGCGTTGTATATATTGAGCATCCTTTATCCTTAAGATCTTGTATTCATTTCTAGCTGCTATTATTTAATAAAATGGCTATGGTTTTCTCCCATTCTTTTATAAGCTGAGTGTTTTTGTTGCACCATTATTGTGCTTGCTTATTGTTGGGGCTCCAACTTTATAATATCTTGAGATATTCTCATTGTTGTAGCAATTTCCTGAAAAATGAATATTCTCATTGTTTGCAATGGATAAAGAACAATAATAAATACATACTATTAAAATATGTTTGTCAAATTTCCTAAATTTATCCATGTTGAAATCGTGGACCAGAGTCTAAGACATTAGCATATTTATCTATTTATTATTCATTTTATTTGAAATAAGGAAGATAAAATAATTAATTAATGAATCTCATAGCAATTAGTGAGGATCCTTTGAGGCTACCATGGTGCTTCCTTCCATTGAATGATCAATCAAAAAATACATGTATTATAGGAGTACATTTATTTAGGGACATGAAACAAATTCACAGAAAATATGATCTAAATCCTAAATACAAACACAATAAAACACTACCCGATGAATTCATTCTCCATTATTTTCAAGTTTCCCCCTTAACGGAGAAAGGATTTATTTCCATGCCTAATATATCCCTAAGAAACTTGAATTTTATATTCCCAAGCAGTTTAGTGAAAATATCAGCAACATTTTCACAAGTATTAAAATATTCAAGAAAACATTTTTTGGACTATATCTTCTCTGTAAAAAAGTTAAATTCAACATCAACATGCTTTTTTCTTTCATGATAAATTAGATTGTTTTCCAACTTGATTGAGCTTTGGATGTCACATTTAATCACTATATCCCTATTTTTTTTCTCCTAGATCTTGAAGAACTATCCCATTAAAAACAAATCTACAAATTGTTGCACTCAAATATGTATATTCTCTCTCAAAATATGACAATGATACAATTCGCTTCTTCTTGCTACTCCATGAAACAATCTAAAATCCAATGCTAAAATCATGACCTGTACTAGATCTCCTATCATTCGAATTACCATCCCAATTTGAATTTAATTTACCTGCCAACTCAATATCTAATGAATCAATATACTTAATACCAAAATCAATTGTTCCATTAAGATACATGATAAAATCCTTTCCTTCTTTCTAGTGGATTTCTAGATGTCTTGCCATAAGTTTATTTACACACTAACATAGTATGATATGTCATTTCTGGCTGTAGTAAGATAATTCAAGCTTCTCACTAGTTCTCTATATATTGTGCCATCAACCTCCTTTGATCCATCGTCAAAATGAAATTTTACATTATGTTGCATTGGAACAAAAGAAGCTTTACACTTATCCATTTAAATTTTTTAAGCAATTATGACATACTTAACTTGACAAACTTAATTTTAACCACCATCTCTCCAAACTTCAAGACCTAGAAAATAATGTAACTCACCAATCTATTTCATCTCAATTACTTTTGACATATGCACCTTAATTACAATAATTAGTTTATCATAATTCCTTGTAATAATTAAATCATCAACATACACAGAAATGAGTACAACATGCCTCCTTGCATCAAATTTTGTATACATTTTTAAATCATTTTTCCTCCTCAAAAAAATATGCTAAAGAAATAAGGAATCGATCTTCTCATACCATTACCTAAGTGCCTAATTCAACCCATACAAATATTTCTTTAATGTGAAAACTAAATGGTCCTGCATGTTTTTCACAAACCTTTCAAGTTGTGTCAAATACACTTCCTCTTTTAAATCACCATTTAGAAAAGAATATTTTACATCTAATTGGTGCAAGTTTCAATTTTACTTTCTAGATAATGCAACTAACAATCTAACAATGTTTAATTTAGCTACAGGTGTAAATTTTCTTCCATAGTCAATGCCCTCCTTTTGTGAATACCCTTTTACCACCAATCTAAACATATATTCATCTATAGTACCATATTATTTAAATTTGGGTTTCTGCAGCCATTTGTCATCCTATGGGATCTTTATCTTTTGGTAGTTTCTCAATTGCCATTATATTTATGTTGCGATATTCATTCATGTAAGACCTCCATTATCGCAAAACGAATATTTGATACAATGTATACTCATTACTTTGTACATGGAAAAGAAAACAAGACTAGATGGAATAGGGGAAGAAACAAACGACATAGAGAACAGGGGATTACAACACATTATAGATAAAGTCCACATAATGCATCATTAAACATTGAGTTCGATAGCTCAAAATTAATAGTTCAATTTTAAATGTAGTTAAGTGTTCGATATTGAAACATTATGTTAAGACAAACTTGAAATGTGTTAGCTCATGTTTAAGCATTTTGAAACAATGCTAGTGAAGATGAAGAGCTAATTTCTAGTCACTTAGGGTTAAAACAATTTTTTCCATAATAAACTATATATTTTTTCATACGGTTTATATAACTTGAAAAATAAATTAATGCCTCAATTTTATGTTTCTCTCTGCTATATAATTAACGATGCATAGTAGGAATCTCCATAAACGTGCATAGTATCAATGATTGAGCGAGAGGCCAAAAGAACAATAGCATGCAATAGTTTATGCCCTGATGTTTGAGGCCAAAATATAGTTTGAGGCCAAAATACTCTGACCTTTTTTTAGAAAAGAAAAATATCATCCATTGAGATTGAAACAGTTGTAGTTCCATGAGATTTTTCAGATACCTTTTGGATTTTTTAGCAATGCATCTAAAAAATGAGCAATCAAAAGCATCAAATAAGACAATGTTCTAATGTTGGCCTTCACACAAGTGAAACAAAATGATTACTAATAATTAAGAAAAAAAATCATGAGATTTTGGCTCTTTTAAATTATACAATCCAGACCCCCAATTATCTTAGTGTGGACACATAAAGCTAAAAGAATATGAAAGATCTTGACGATAGTTCAAAGCCCTAAAGAAAAATGTGAAGTTAAGCTTAAGAATTAAAGTCGAGCGGAAGCCTCTTTGCATCACAAGGAATTTGGATAGATCCCCTTATCAGTTGATGAAGACTACTTCTTTGCTAAAAAAAATCCTTCGTTCCTCCACTTGAAGACCCATTTTGGAAATAAAAACTTCATATTGGTTCCATTCTCTGAGAATTTGATTGAAGGTTAGATTTTGAAAGAGGCATTTTCGCTGTTTAATATAGTTTATCCAGTTTCCGGAGAGCCATTCAATAACACATTTTGAGTCCCCATAGGTATGCATAGGAGATATTCAAGGACACTGCAACAAACAAAAGATCCCATGCAACTATTAATTCAGATTTTTTGTATGAACCTGTACCAATGTTTTTCCATTGATAACTAGACATATTGCTTGGAAGGAAGATTATGGCTCCACCTCTACAAACCCCTACTTCAAAAGCACCATCGAGAAAATCATTTGTTGGATAATATGAACCAGGGGGAAAGCTAAAAATTTGACTTTGGTAGGTCTCCTACAATCTATCCAGTACTATGGTTGGGTGTCCTAAAGGACCAAGACCAATCTAGGACCAATTTGAGAATAAATTTTGCAGAGAGTCTCTAGATTTAACCACATCAACCATAATCTATTGGAGGCATATAACAAAGGGAAAATATATGGACATTAATCTATAGAGGGCTCTGATTTTAGGAGGACGCCCAATTCCCCTTAGATTTAAGTACACTATATGTTTTAGATTCCCCTTAGAGGGCTCTGTTTTGATATGTATTAAAGTTACTTGCCAAAGATATCATAACTCTATAGTAAGGAAATGTTGAATTACCTCGAAATTAGTTGTGAAAAGACTATGAATTTGTCATCATTCATCAAATCATTGGGTTATCATTTGCATCAATTTTATTTAGAATGTATGCGAGATCATAAATGATTATAAACGTTGCAAGATAAACGAAGCAACAAGTTTGAAACAAACCCCTTATGCAAGCCACAAACCTCTGCCCACAAGGCTAGAAATATAACATATGCATTCAGGTTCACTTAGTTGAGAAATATAAAAGTTTTCATGCCATATATAACTTCAATATCACTTCGATATGACACTTTTTGGCCTTTTTTGACGTCGAAAATTGTAATTTTCTATGTTTTTTCAACTTCAACTCCACTAAACTCATATTTTTAATGCAAATTATGCTTTGACATAAAAACAAGAATTGTAGAGAATTTTTTTACCTCCATACTCATATTTAAAAAATAAATAAAAATATTGATATATAGAGGGGTAAATTTGTTATTTACTAATTGCATATACTTGAAATTTTCAGGCAAACATAAATAGTCACTTTTTGAACCCTAACTTTTTTTAGAAAAGGTTATTCATTTTTTGGAAATAAACCATATCATCATAATAGTCATATATTTCACTAGTGCACTGACTATTTTTTGGTAATTTTCAGATTAAATCATTATTTTTTATTACCTTTTTGAACTGGAAAAAGACAAAAAAATGGTAATGTTTCAGTACATTTTATGAGCCCTAGATTTTCTTTTCGATGTGATTTTAAATAAGAAAAATGAGAGTACCCTTTTAAGGTAGACAGGGAGAGGAAATGCAATATGATTTTTCTGATTTTTTTGGTGTCTTCATTTTAAAGTTATTGAATTTTCATTCAGTGCGATTTTCCGAACAATGAAATTCCAAAGTGACACAGTTTAGTAAAAAATTAATAACAAATTGAAATTTTTAATGAAACTACAAAAATATTACATCATCAGAAACTAGATTTAGATATGAATCTAATGGTACCTGGTCCAAAGTATAACATTTTGTTTTTGTAGGTGTTCCAGTCCTCCAAATTTGCAGGTTCCTGAAAACTGCAGAATTTTCTGGGTTTTTCGTTGACCAGAAACTCTCAGCTGAGATAATGTCTCGGACGAGAAATTTATTAAACTCCTGACCGAGAGTTTAACCCACCACAATTTACACTTAACCACGTGGCCAAACTCTCGGCCGAAAGTTCAAAAAACTCTCGGCCGAGAGTTTTATAAACTCTCGAACGAGAATATTTTATTCTCTCATACTACTTTGTATAATGATGTTCTCCACTTTAACTTCACTTTTTAATCACTCAAATCAAACAAAGAAATAGGAACTTATCAACAAAACAATGTATAGTCTAGTTGGCCACCACTTCCCACTTAATAAAATATATTTGGATTTGTTTATATTTACTTGTATTTGTTTCCTATGTATTGTTTGTAATTATTTTTTATAGATATTGGAATAATAAATCCCATACACCTTTCATCATATAATACCTCTTGTTTCACTATAGGAAAGTGGTAAGTTTTTGAAAATATTAGGAAAATCCAAGGAGTCAAAACTATAAACTAGTGATCTTCAAAGTCAAATTTTCAAAATTTATGTATATAAATATGAAAAAGATATCCATTTCAAGTGAATTTTAACATCATATGATGTTGAATTCAACAATAGAGCTCTTGATATTGCTACAAAAATTTTGATCTACTCATCAAAGAATCTTAACAATTCTTAAAGTTGGATGGAGTTTAGCAAAAATGACTTGTACTCATTTTTCAAAAGAAGTAGTCAAGATCCACACCAAGTCCACAATGCTATTATAAGTAAATGAGCCCTTAAAATCCATAATTTTCATGATTTTAATCATGTTGTATGCCAAGATTCACATCTTACTACTACTACTAGATCGTGATTCAACCCAATTTCCTTTCACAATCTTAGCATAGTTTTTTTCTACATCCATCCCCTCTTCCATCTTGTATTTCCCTTTTAAGGATAAAAATATATGAGAAAAGAGGCAAAAATAAGGACTTTTTTGTGAAAATATAGGATATTAGTCCAATCTAAAGTTTAATATTCATTTGAAAACCAACCAATGAAAATTATAAATAAAATATTTATAAAGTGGTTACTATTTTTATCCATAGTTGTTAGTAATCTCCTATGAATATTAAATGATAATTTAACAAGAAGGCATATAAGGATGAATTGTGTGATGCTTGCAAATAAACTCAAGGTTGTTGGATAAAGACTTATGGAAACTAGTACAGTTGATTACTCTATTTCTTTAAGCTATTAGGAACTCCAACTTTTGTCTCATAAAGAAACACAAGAAATTTTTTATCAAATTTAAAAGAATCAAAGTTGTTCTCGTTCTTAATGAGAATTTTTAAAGAAGGATAAACCATTCAAATATGAAAATAATGACCAGTCAAAACTTATAAGAAACTCATAAATTGACAAGAAGTAGCATAGAGTCTACAACAATATGGAATTGAACATTTGGTAAAGGTTTAATCCATTGGTTCAAAATTTTGGTAATGTTCAAGTTAAAAATCAAATAATAAGTATATTTGTATTCTTATTGTTTTTTTTAAATTAGAGTTGTCTTAATTTTTTTGGTTGTTTTACAAAAGCAAAAATTTTGATTTATCATTATAATAGAAATATTGTCCAAAAAAATTTAAACATTGTTTTCTTAATATATTTGAAATTATATATGAAAAAACTATCTTAATACACCTACCTTATCCTATCTATCCTTAACTATGCTATCAAACTCACATAACTAATCATTTCCATAACAACATTTTCATTTCACTCCTAATATACCACCTTATGCTATCTATCCTTAACTATGCCATCAACCTCACATAACTAATCATTTCCATAACAAGACTATCCTTTCACTCCTAATATACCACCTTATCCTATCTATCCTTAACTATGCTATCAACCTCGCATAACTAATAATTTCAATAACAAGTCTATCCTTTCACTCCTAAGGTACTTCATTACTTAATAGAATCAGAAATTACTCCTAATTGGTCACATGACTTCTTCATTGCAAAAGTACATGTATATAAAAGGAAAAGGGCTATTGTCGAAACAATATGTTTTATGTTGAATATTCAACTCTATTTTAATAGTTTCCTAAAACAATCACTATTGGGCCACAAGATGTATTCCTATGCAACCTTTGAATCCTTAGGTGCTCAAATATCCACCACAGTCTAACGTAATCTTTCTGATGACACTGTATGAAATTAAGAAGTCTGAATTTATGTTGTCATTGTCCTAAGCTACAGCAAGGGACACATAAATACATGTCGATAGCAGAAAGGACCAATACTCTGCAACATGCTATAATTGTTAATAAATACTTGACTATGTAAACCTCTTGCATCTATTCAATTTGTTATTTGCAACCTCCAACATCATTGTTAGTAGCATCTGTCTTTTCTTCAACAGTCATCATTGTCACATTAGGATCAATCTTAGGAAGCAAAGGGATTTGAATCTGATACTTATTGCGATCAACCCTACCTAAGGAAAGAAGACCATCAATCATTACATTCCAGACAAAACCCACAAGGTGTGACCTGAAGAAATATCTAAATTTTCTTATAACATTAATGCAAACAACATAAATCATTAGAGTAGAAAACATAGTAATGTTGAACACTAAGAGACTTTATCACAAACTACATTCCAAAGAGACAACTTTGTAAATAGGCATACCTTGGAAATTTCTTTGACATTTATGATATACTTGGAATCATCATTTTTTGGATTAATTATCTTCGTGCACCTCACTACCTGGATGAAGAAAAAAAACATATTCATATCAATTAGATGTGACAGAGACTGATATGCTTGACCATTTTTACAAAAAAAACATTTTGATTAATCAAACATAATGAAAAATGATTTGTTTAACATAAGAGAATTAACAAACATTTGGTAGACTAATATGTACCATTCCAGCTAGCCTTCAAAGGCTTACTTAGATTGTTGGGATTAAGAAGCCAAATAAATCCCACTCCACAGATATTACCATTATTATTGCGATGGCTAACCCACGTGCAAACCAACAGCCCATTAATTAAAAATTTTCAATTCACCACAAGTTAATTTCAATTTTCTTCCATTTTCAAGAATCAATACCAAAAGGGAAAGGATTGTAAAACCTACAAACCTGTGACCAACATACAGCTAAATGGTACAAACCTTATGAGCATCGGTATCACTGTCTGTGTAGTGGTGAGCAATATGATAGGGAGAAGCAAAACCTTGAGACCGCAGGAATTTGTAAACATGCCCCCATTTGCTTCCGTTCCAATCCCTGCATGGTACTACTACTTTAGAAATTGTAACCAACATGGTTACTGGATAAAGGAATAAAGAACAGACCTTACCCATAGAGAATAATAGGGACAGAAGAAAGCTTATAGTCTTTCTTGTAGGTTTCAAAAAACTATAGGATTTCGTATACCTGTTACAGGTAAATTAATCATATTAATGCAAAAGTAAATTACAAAAGTAAATTAATCATAATAATATCAGATGGATAGCATCCTAATGTAACATATTTGTTTCACGTTGAACCAAAATTCATTAAATATAAGTTGTTTTAGGCAATCACCACTGCATAAGGAGTCCCAACAAACCCTCTACTACACTGTTCCCATATATTCATTGATGGTTTTTTTCTTGGTGATCTCATGCTTCTTGTTTTGTGTTGATCTTGGTGATGCATGGAACATTCATTTTGATGTAGATATTTTGTCTTGATGTATATTTTATTTCCAATCATGGTTTTATGGATAATAGTAAGCATTTTCCAGGATACATGAATCAGTATGTGTCATGTTATGAGGATGATGTGCTCTCAAAGTTCGTCTATGTTTTGAAAATTTTCCATAGTCCCAAAGGGATGATGACTTAGCAATTACACATAGGTTGAGATTATTGGCAGAAGTAATGAGACCCCAAAATACATAGTCTAGAAGCTTTGAGATCATTATTGTGACTAGAAAATATAGAAAAGGCTAAAATATGACCAAGATACTCGTCCTTGGGATAGCACTGAAATAGCATCCAAATCTTATCCTTGGGATAGAACTGATATAACACTGAGATCTTATCCTTGGGATAGCACTAATATTGCATAAACACCGTGACTTGGATAGAACCGAGATCTATGACCATCATGGCACCAAGTCTGTAGAATCATCATGACTTATATAGTAACCAAAATGTGATATCAATGAACTGTGGTGGCACATAATTACACCGAGATCCTTACTATGATATAGTACCAATGATGCAGGGACATTAGACACTAGCAAGCAATGTAGGAGTTTTGTCCACATGTTGTGGCTAGGAGGGATCAAAATCATTAGAATTTGTAACAACAAGGTGTCAATACCTTAGCTGCCTGTTGCATTTAGGTCAGTTAGAGTCAGTAGTAGTTGAATAGTCTTAGGTTCAGTCCATCTGTCCTGTTCAGTTGTTCGAATGAATGTAATTAGGCCTTTTGTTAGATTAGAAACGGTCCTCTGAGAGGAAACGAAGAGATACATAACAATACATATAAATAATACTCCTCGGATGCATTGAGATGGGGAGATTTCTGCAGTAAATTTTGTGTGTATTAAGCATTTTCTTCCTATTGAATAAAATTCGACGTTTTTTTGATCATCAGCATGTTGGTATAACTATCTTTGTGTGCAAATTTTCGTAGTTCTCAGGGGTTGGAACCTGTTGAAGCCTAGAAAATCTCTACTTCAAACATCGGGGAAAACCACTTGGTCGGGACCTTAAGACAGCTCCTTTTCCGTTTGGTATGGTGGCTTCGACTGGATTTAAAGGACCAGTTTCCTTGTAACTAAATGGATTGGATTGGATGGGTGGAAATGGGACTAAATTAGCTAAAATAAAACTATCTAATTTAAGCTAAATACTGATAAAGAAATTCTAATACTAACCCGTGTAATTATATGTGAGTACAACTTAAGATTGTTCCAATTCAACAATAACCATGAAAATGTATTATTAATTAAATTGAAATGTGCAGAAACAAATAAAGATAACTATGTTTAAGAAATTAAACAGAGTTATATTAACATATTGCATTCATCATTGTATACCATTTACATGTAACTATGGAAAATAACGTTTCAATTATACTCAGAAATGATATATAAAAGGAAGCGTTGTGAAAACAAATATACATATAAATGATAGCAATTTTAAAATGAATATCATAAGACAAAAGAAATCAACAGTGAACAGATAGAAATACCTTGTTCATCTTGAGGACTTTCAAATGCAATCTGATACTCTATCCAGTAACTATGATGCAAAATCAAATTCCAAAGGTACAGAAATGCAACACTTCAAAGATAATTTCGCATAAAAATCACCAGATGTGATCCTTTTCAAAAAATATATAAGACAATGGAGTACAGAAATGCAATCTCCAAGTCCAAAAATATTAAGATCCAGGACCTCTCTCTAAATCCATGAGAGGGGTTTAAATACTACTTAACTAACTCTAAAAATAGTTTATTACAAAAATTAAGGATTCGGTTCAATGACCGTCCTTTTCCTAGGCTAAAATACAGTGAAATTAAAACTAAATCTATCTATCTATGAATTTGATCTTTAAACTTACAGGCATCTAGCATAGTTTTGAGAAGATGCGGTTGACCGACTTCAGAACTCAAATGTCCTGAAAAGACAGAGTCGGCAAGCGTAGGAACAATCTTCTCTGTAGCATTGATGATACAATTGAGCGCATTGTGCTGGCTGTGTGGCTTCACCAAGTACATCCAATATGAGTCCCAATTCAATCTTGTCAGCCCTTGGATGGATTTTTCTCTTTCTTCTGCCTTTTGCCTCCATTCTGTTTGTAGTTGATTTGTGTTGGGAGATATCCTGGAACAGTTTCGGGGATCAAATTAGCTTTTTGTAAATTTTCATTTACACAATCAGTGAGAGTGTTTGCCGCTGTAGCCACCTCTTCTACTGCCTTTTCTGCCCTTCTGATTTGTGCATCAGAGTTATTGAACAGTATTTCTTTATGGTTTTCATTAACGATGGGTGCACTAGCTTTTCTGCCTTCTTCTGTCTTTTGACATGCCAGATAATCATTGATCTTTTCATTAATCAAATCATAATCATTTCGTAAATCTACGACATGATTTCCGATTTTATCGCTCTCTTGGCACAAAGAATTCCATTACAAGATTTTTTGGCAGAAAACTTCCTCTTGTTGCAGTAGTTGATTGTTCAAAGAGATGGTTTCTGAAATGAATTCTGGAAGCTTAGGATCATCTTTATGCTGATCTTGGATAATCTGTATTTGTTTGTCTTTATCAGCCAAGCTTTTTTGATGTCCTATTTTCATTTCTTGAAGTTGTTGTTGTAACTCTTCAAGTTTCAATTGTGCTTCCTTATCGGCCTGTACCTGTTGCAATTGCTGTTGTAGAAATTTTACCTGTTCTTCTTTTTCATTCAACAAAAGTTGTATCTCAAATGCTTTGTCAATTGTTGTAGAAGCATAAGCTCCTATCATTTGATATAACTTAGCGAGATTATGAGTAGGTTCTGTGGCAGGATCTTTCCACAAAACATCTACTTGTTCTGCTTCAGTAGCAATTGCACCTTCTAACTTTCTCTTTTTCCTCTGTCTCTTCACTACTGCTTTGTATTTTGGGCTATAGAATACATCCAGAGGAGGAATGTCCTCTACATTAAGTACAATTTCAGAGGAGGGTGTGATTGGTATGTGCTCTGTCACTGTGACTGTGTTGCTTGTTCCTGTATTCAAAACTTTGGTTGTCTGGACAGGGGTCTGTACATTCTGTCCTTCTACATTAATCAATTGATTAAAGGTTTCCCATTCTTTGTCTAACTCAATGGTGACTGGCTGTTGCTGTACATTGGTTGGAGGAGGATTTGTCTGTTGAGAAGTCAAAATTTGTTGTTGAGTAAGTTCTTTAGATTGTGCAGAATCTTTAATGGATTCTTCCATTTTATCTTCCTTTTCTTTAGACTTATTGGAGTGTTCAGAATATTTGTCAGATTTTGATTTAGATTTACCTGTACTTGAACTGTCGTTAAGACTAACTCTAGGAGTTTGCTCCCTTGCGGGCTCTAAGCGTAGATTATCCAAAGGAATAGGAATTAGTCTTCTTTCTCTGTAAAGCTTGAATTCCTGAAATTCCTCTGGAGATAGCTGTGCTTGAGCTAAATTCAAAACTTCTTTGAATGAATTTCTTGCTTGGAACATATCATCAAAAAGATCCTGTTCCCCGAAAAATTCCCTTACTTTGATTGCATTGATAAATTCTTAACAATATCATTTGGGTCGAATAACCTTCTCGAAAATTTGAATAGATGTAGGCATGTAATGTTGCCTATCTCTTGACATGCATGACCAATATCAAACAGTGAAAATGTTCCACATTTTACGGGAAATTGTGGCCAAATGCCCTTTTTCTTCTGTTTTAAATCTTTTGTTATACCTCCCTGGCCACAGGTCTGATAAGCAATTTCCCGAGCTACAAGCCTATCTGGGACATATAGGGGTAACACATGGGGAGAAGCATAACTTCCAAAAACCCTAATATAAGTGAACAATTCTTCTCCAAACCATCTCGCGACGGGGAGAATATCAACCTCTGTTTCTGAGGATAGCCTTGGGGCATCCTTATTATACAATGTTTTGTACAATGGCAGCATTATTCCATGACAAATTTGGTAAAAATGGGGAACAAACTTAGACTCCCATAGTTCTTTATGGTACACATGAATGGGCAAAGGATCATGGATAGTCCATTTCCAGCCCATCACAGGGAATTTAGAGACATAGCAGATGGCGTCCATGACATAAGCAGATAAATAAAAAGGCGGATAAACCCGCTGAGAAACATTTCGTTTAGACCGGTAGTGAAAAATAGCAGTGGTTAAATTATCAGATAGGATTTTGGCCCAGTCTATAATTGTAGAATTAACAGCCGCATTCAACAAAGGAAGCCATTCTTGTAAGATCATATTTATGTCAGGCTTTCCAAAAAGCCTGCATAACATGGCAGCAGTAAAACAATAAGGAGAGGTAAGTGAACTCATGTTGTACATACCTTGTTTGTTTTTCTTCAATGGTTCACTTCTTTTGGTCCACTCCTTTGTGCATTCTGCCAAATTTGCATGTTCTCTGGCAAAATCTTCCATGAATTGTTTGTTGTAATTCGCCTGAGGTTCTGGCAACTTATACATTACTCTCAGATCTTCTATGGTGAATGACCCGATTAGCTCTTCAGATGGAGTTTTGAATTGCTTGTCTGAAATATCAGTGCTATCCAGCACCCATCTCGCCATGTCTGTATATGGGAGAATCCTTGGCCTTGCTGCTATTCTATGCAGAAACAAGCAAGCCAAGTTTCTAAGGGTTGCTTCAGACGTATCCTTGGAACCTGCTGTAGCTACAACTTTTATCACCACAGGGTTATCATCTTCTAACAGATTATACATTCCTTCCCAAGTGGATATACCGGCATCCTTATTACAAGTGGTGTCTGCATACAGCAAAGCCATTTCTTTGTTTTCAGAACTCAAGCTTTTCTTCTTTTTACCCATAGTGTTTAGCGAAAGCTTTGTATAGACGTTTGCTCCTTCGTGCCTACGTTTTACGAGTAAATGAGAGTAATGGCATAAGAAAGGTGATGAGACTGTTTTAAATGTGAAAGCGGATGAAATATAATATTTTAATTGTGAAACGACTTTCAATCCAAACACAATCTCATTTACCATTAATAATCAATCCAATCATTTAATTTAATCATTAAAGCGCATAACAGATTTGACATATGGGAAGATTGCCTTGCGATAGCGCACCTATGTGAATCTGCGACATTGCGATCTGCGATTTGCTGTGCAATATCGCAATATCGCAATGTCGCAATATTGCAAAATGAAGTCATCGCAGTTATGAAAATAGCGCAAAAGCGGAAATTGCGCAATAACGCAAAAGCGCATATCGCAAAATCGCAAAAGCGCATATCGCAAAAGAGCGCAAAAGATATTCATTAATCATTTCTGTTTTGTGCGCTATGTGATCTGCAACCAATGCGTTTTATAAAAGATATATACCATTTTGTTATGGATGCGCTCTCTTGTTTAAAGAGCAATTTTATTATGATCTATCATAAACTTAAGTGTTTTTTAATATTCTTTCAAAGGGATTTCTATAGGTTTATGATAGAAAGTTTTATTTTAAAAGGAAAACAAATCCTAATTGATTTTTTGGATTTTTAACTAAGGGTCCTCATTTATTTAGTATTATTACTAATATTAAATAAAAGTGGGGTTGTTGCTGGTCACAACAATTGGCGATTCACTGAAAGAAACAGTTATCTCTGAAAAATAAAATGAACATTCTATCTTTAGTAAGTAAAGGTTTTTAAAGATAATTAAAACTATCTTAGGATAATTCAAATAAAATGTAACTATGAAAAGGAAATAAAAATCATTTCATAATTGCTTTCTAATTCCTTAAGAAATAAAAACATTTTGGGTTGTCTCAAGCTTTGATTGGTGTTAATAATGAAGTAAGTGGATCTCTCCAAGTTTTGGTTTTATAGTATACTCTATTGCCATAGGTATTGCCTCTGCTGCCAGCAAACGTTCATAGTCTCGACAGGGTTACCTTTAAACCATTAACCATTCATTGTCCCGTCCAGCTAAAATTATGACTTTTTAAAAGATAAATTCATAAGACCTATTATCTCATGTTTTTGTCTTTTATTTGTTTTTATTTTAAGAGCCATTGTTCTAGTTTGGCAGCCAGTTAATAACAATGCCATTCACTAGTTATAATTAAACTGAACAAGCTGGCTCATGATGAGACCCCTTGTCTTATATTTATAAGCCATTACCCTGTTTTGGTATGCAGTATTGGTAATGTCAGTTTTTATTACTCCTTATGAACATGGTAAGTCGGATCGTAATGAGACCTCTTATCTCTTAAAATTTTCATATAATTTATTAGAATTACATTCTCAAAAATCACAACTTAAATGGATGGGGTGAAATAGTTTTATCCTTAACAATCAATGGATGACAATTTTCAGAGTTTTTGAGTTCCAAAACTTTTGAAAAATCTTTACTTTTACAGATAACCTTTCTCTGCTTGATAAATTTATGATGATTTACATTCTTCTCAAGTTTTCAAAAGATCATGTAAATGATTGAAATACTCTTTCAAAGTTTAACATCTTATTTTAAACTATTCAAAAACTGTGATCATTACTTTTAAAAATTCTTATTTACAGAAAATAAATATTTATAATATTTTTTCGAAGAAATTTTCTTAAATAGTAAACAGTCAATCAGAAACTCATAAACAACCTTTATTTGTAAAAACAAAAACAATCAAAAACTTTGCAGAAAGAAATATGTACAGTTTAAGAAGGGGTTACCTCCTTATGAAAAGAATCTCTTCAAGATAAGCCCATTTACAGGAAGAGACTCTCTCTTACCTGTTAGATCTTGGAGTATGAATGTATTTGAGCTTATCTTCTCAATGATCTGAAATGGTCCAAGCCACATTTTATGAAATTTGGTATGTTTACCTTTTTCTTCGTGTGCTTTATCCCATTTCAAAACGAGATCACCAATTGATAAAAATTTTGAGCCGGTAGAACTTGCATCAAAAGAAGATTTTACAAGCTGTTGATGTTTTTCATGAGTAGGTTTTGCTTTATCCCTATCTTCTTCTAGTTTAAGGATTTGATCATACCTCAATTGAATGGATGATGAAGGATTTTCTTCAATAAACTGCACTAGGGCTAATGATGGAAGAGTTAAATTTGATGGTATCATAGCTTCTTTTCCATAAACCAGATTGAAAGGTGAAGTCCCTATTGAAGCTTTTTCAGTGATACGATCAGCCCATAACGCAAAGATTAAAGATTTGTGCCAATTCTTTTGATTTTGATCAACGGTCCTTTTAATGATTTTAATAAGGTTTTTATTAGTAGATTCAGCCAAACCATTACCTTGTGGATAATAATTTGCTGAATATTTTAATTTAAAACCTCTTTTGACTGCAAATTCAATTAAACTATTTCCAGAAAAGTAAGATGCATTATCAAAAACAAGAGCTTGAGGTACACCAAACCTGGTTATGATGAATTGATCTATGAAATCAATAATTGCATCAGAATTGGCTACCTTCAAAGGGATTGCTTCTACCCATTTTGTAAAGTAATCAGTTGCAGTAAGGATGTACTTGTGCTGTTTGGAAGAATGAGGTACTATCTCACTAATAATGTCAAGCCCCCATTGTTCGAATGGTTGCTCAATAGTTACTGGTTGCAAAGGAAAAGCTGGTTTCCTTTGTCTTCCACTTGCAGTTTGACAAATTTGGCACTTCCTTACGTAATCATGCATATCTTTAAAAAGGGTAGGCCAGTAATAACCAGCACGAATTATTTTGTGAGCCGTGGTATCACCTCCAAAATGACCTCCTGCTAGTCCATCATGAAATTCCTGCAAAAAATTTTCAGCTTCAGTCTTTTCCAAACATCTTAATAAAATTGAATCATAATTTCTTCTAAATAACACATTGTCAATGAGCTGGTATTTAATAGCCTTTAACCTTAAAGCGCGTTTACTCTTATAGCTGAGATTAGAAGGAGCATACCCATTTTTCAAGTAATAGATAGCATCAGCATACTGAGATCCGGAATTTGTAACACTTATCTGACTTACTTGAATATCTTGATTTGGATCTTGATCTTCTGGTATGTTATGAGCTCTTGCCAATAATTTGCAAAAACCTTGTCCTCTAACAATCTTAGCTGGTTTAATATCAATATCATATTCTTGCAAGGCTGTTACCCAGTTAGCTCTCTTTTCTCCTACTTCTTTTTGAATTAATAATTGCCTCACTGCAAAGAATGGGACAATAATTTTTGTATGTGTTTTCAAGAGAAAAGGTCTGAAATGTTTGATTGATTTAAACACAGCAAAGGCTTGTTTTTCAACATCAGAATAATTAAGCTCAGCTCCTTGCAGATTTGAACTAAAGAAAGAAATTGGTGCTTCGATTTCTTGATCATTGAGTTGTGTTAAAACGGCCGCATAGGATGTTTCAGTGGCCAGAGTATACAAAGTAAAATCTTTAGAAAAATCCGGGGTATTCAATGCTGGTGCATTAATGATCGCTTGTTTGATTGCTTCAAAAGCTTCTTTCTTCTTTATGCGCCCATTTGAATATTGAATTCTTCTTGATCATATTTTTCATAGGTAAAACAATTAAGGAAAAATCAGGAATGAATCTTTTAACAAAATTGATCTGTCCAAGAAATGATTGCATGGATTTTTTGTTATGAGGTAAAGAAATATCAGAAATTTCTTTCACTCTATCTGGATCAATATATATACCATCTTTTGACACAACAAATCCTAAGATTTTTCCTTCATCTAAAGCAAAGAAAGATTTCTTTGGATTTAAGGAAATACCAAACCTTCTACATCTTTCAAATATTTGTTTTAATTCATGTAGATGATTGGCTCTCTTTTTTGAAAATACTGTTATGTCATCAAGATAAACAACAACTGATTTATTGATCAGACCTTTGAATGCTATGTCCATGGCTCTTTGAAAAGTTGCTCCTACATTTATTAGACCAAAAGGCATTTTCTGATAAGCATAAGTTCCCCATTTTGTTCTGAAAGTTGTTTTCAATCTGTCATCCGGATGAACTAAAACTTGATTATAGCCCGAAAATCCATCGAGAAAGGAAATAAGTTTAGAACCAGCTACCTTTTGAAGTATCTGTTCCATGGTTGGCAATGGGAAATTGTCTTTTAAACATGCCTTGTTTAAATTTCTGAAATCAATACAGATTCTTATATCACCATTCTTCTTCCTTACAGGTACCATATTGGAAACCCAATAAGAGTGCCTGACTGGAAAAATGATTTTGGCTTTCAAAAGTTTATTAAGTTCTGATTTAATTTGACTTTCGAGATTTGGATGGATCTTTCTCAACTTCTGTTGAACAGGTTTAATATCAGGAAGCATTGGAATCGTGTGTTGAATAACCGAAGTATTATACATTTTCAGATCATCATAATTCCAAGCAAACACGTTTTTATACTTGTTCAACAGTTTAATGAATGCATTCCTTTCCTCTGGTGTTAAATTGAGTCCTAAGTTAACGTTTTGAGGTTTAGAATCAGAACCAAGATTTACTAATTCAAACTTCAAAGTGGAACTTTGGAGTTTCGTATTAACAACTTTCTTGAATCTGTCTCTAATGTCATATAAATCCTCTAATTTAACAACATATTTTGGAATGGGGTTTTCATTACCTTTTGAAGCAATTTGTAAATCATGATCATCTTCGTCAATAATTTTCTCATCATATGATTTCTCTGAAGTCATGAAATTTAAAATATCTTGATCATGATAGAATACTCTCCAATTTGTAACATTATCTGGGACAGATGGACGAAAAATCAATTCTACAGAAAACCTATCAGGACTGCAATCTTCAGTAGGTAGGAGTTTAGATGAAACATTAGCTAACAAGTCAGCTGATGTATTCTGATTCCTAAGAATAGGAGAAATATTGAATGCTAAAAAATGAGTGGTGAGGTCTTGTACTAGGGTTTGATAGTGTTTAAGATGTCCTGAAAGGCAATGAATAGTATTCCTAACTTGTTTAATGACAATTTCAGAATCACCAAAGACTTTCAAGTATTTAACATATAACCCTATAGCTTTATAAATTCCTTGAACCAAGGCTTCATATTCTGCGGTATTGTTAGTACACTCAAATTCTAATCTACATGACAGCATGGTTTTCTCCCCATTTGGATCAATTAAGATGCATCCAGCTCCAGCTCCATCACTAGACTTCGATCCATCAAAATATAACGACCAAAATAAAGATTTGTCTATTGGCTTATCTATAATTACATCAGAAATATTTACAATTCTGGAAGAATCAGATTGTGAAAAATTTTCTATCTGAGAAACAAAAGTATTTACAGAAAAAAGTGATTGAGGAGCTTTGAAATTTCCAAGAAATGATTCAGCAGAATAACCTCCAAGAATATTGTTGTTCAATGCCACAGGTTCATTAGGTTGTTCAAATTCAGTGACAGTGTGCGTCATATGTTTTTCTCGTTCAATTTTGATTTGATTTGGTTTCCCTTTGTAGGGAATCCACATGTGTGAATAATCAGTTGAGATATAACCGTTAAGTTTCGCAGACCAGTCCCTGCTCAAGATTAATCCATAGAATTCCGGAATATCAGCAATCAAAATATCAATTCTTTGGACAATCCTAGGATCGGAAGCTAATCTGATAGTGACTGAATTTATTTCTCCTACAACTTGAACTTTAGAGCGATCCAACTGAACGATATGAACTGCTGATTTCTGTGGTTCAATATTCAGTTTAGCACAGATAGAAGTAGGCATTATATTGGAGGAAGCTCCAGAATCAATCAAACAATTGTGCAGATTTTTATTGTACATCTCATAAGTCAAAAGAAAAGGATGAGTTTGAGAATTTTACTTTTCCCCAATGAGCACAGTATCAGTAGCATCTACCTTGTCTGGTGGCTTACCAGTTCCTCTTTCTGCTTTTGCAACTACACCGCTTGGTAAAGGAGCAATTGGTGTAGCATTTAATTCTTTCAATAACAACTTTTGCTGGTGTTTTAGTTTGTTGAGTTCATGTAAGGAAATGTTGGCTTTGATATTTTTCATGTCTTTGACAATGTTGTATTCCATGGGATCTGACACTACTAAATTTTTCGCTGTTGATGTGAGAGGATTAGAAGAGGATGGCTGATTTTGAGTAGGTGATGGAGAAGTTTTCTTCACAGTGGGTTTGTATTTGGTACTTGGAGTTGTAATTTTCTTTTTAGGAACTGTTTGCACTGGTTCTACTGTAGATTTACTCCTAGTACTTACAGCCATAGCTTCTTCACTATCAGAATTAGGGAGAATAAAATCCCACATTCCATTCAATTCAGTTATTTCTTCATTTTCGTCTTCTTGATCTGATACTATAGATGTATCTTCTTCTTCTTCCTCTTCTTCTGATTCTGTATTAGAGATTGCATTAGGAGGTTTAGATTCAAATTGGTTTCTTCTGAAATTTCAGAATGGTTTCTTGGTAGAAGTTTCAGCCACTTGTTTTTTAATTTCAACCATTTCATTTGACATGGTTTTAAGAACTTTTTGTAAACCTTCCATGTCATATGGATCTTTGGCCTTTTTCTTTGAATCATCTCTGAAGCTAACCTTCTTTGATTTCCTTTCTTCGATAGCATTTTTCTTTTCCAGAGAAGTAATACATTTTTCCACTGCAATAGCTTCTTTCATATTCTCATCTAATGTAGGCTTTGCAGCTCTGTCCACGAAAATTGCTATGTTTGAGGGTAAGACAGTTATATACCATTCAATTCTGACTTGTTCACTGGGTTGTGAATCTGTATGAATTTTGTTCAAGAGTTTGTTGAATCTAGCATTGAATTATTTTATAGGTTCCTTGGGTTCTATCTTCAAATTTGAGAGATCATTGAGTAAAGTTGCAATTGATCGGTCATCTCCAAATTTTGTCAGAAAATGATCTGCAAAAATGTCCCAACTCGTTAAGGATCCTGATGGTAATGAAAAATACCATGATCCTGCTACTCCCTGAAGAGTATATGGGAATAATCTAACTACAACATCTTCGTGTATGACTCCATTCAAATTAATAGCCAGCATAAAGTTATTGATATGTTCTTCAGCTTGAATGTTAAGATCTGGGCTAAACTTTGGAAGCCATTTTCCAGGATTGTCTGGTAAATCATGTAATGGTGCAGCCATGTTGACTGCTCCTGGAGTAGACCATGGTCTCTGTGCCATTATTGGGACGACTACTGGAGGAATAGTAGAAACTGGTGGTATTTGAATAGAAGTGGTTGGAATAGATGATGTTAAGATTGATGAGGATTGAGGAGAAGATGTTTGTGGAGATGATATGGAAACAACTGTACTTTGTTGAGTTGGGATTTCGGAAACAAATATTTCAATATTAGAGGTTCAACTTACTAATTCCGATTGATTTTTTCTTGTCTTGACTCTACTAGGTAAAGGGAATTCTTTCGGAGAGATACCAAGTCTTTCACTTTGAATCCTAGTAAGAGGTTTGGAAGAAACAAATTTTGAAGTTACACTACCTTCAGATATTTCAGACTCTTCAAGAGATAATGAGAATCCTTTCAATTTATGAATTAGATCTTGAACTTCAGGAGACTCAGGATGTTGATTGTCTGAATGTTTTGAGATTTTGGTAGTGGGTGTCTAAATATTTTCTGCAATTTCTTCTCTAGGATTTTGAATTTTAGAAGAAATTGAAGAAGTTAATGAGGGTGTTTTGCTCTCAGAATGGCTTGTGGATAAAGGTTTATTTGCCATTCATAGCTCAGGCCCTCCTTCTAGCGCCAAAAATGTTGAAGCCTAGAAAATCTCTGCTTCAAACATCGGGGAAAACCACCCGGTCGGGACCTTAAGACAGCTCCTTTTTCGTTTGGTATGGTGGCTCCAACTGGATTTAAAGGACCAGTTTCCTTGTAACTAAATGGATTGGATTGGATGGGTGGAAATGGGACCAAATTAACTGAAATAAAACTATCTAATTTAAGCTAAATACTGATAAAGAAATTCTAATACTAACCCGGGTAATTATATGTGAATACAACTTAAGATTGTTCCAATTCAACAATAACCATGAAAATGTATTATTAATTAAATTGAAATGTGCAGAAACAAATAAAGATAACTCTATTTAAGAAATTAAACAGAGTTGTATTAGCATATTGTATTCATCATTGTATACCATCTACATGTAATTATGAAAAATAACATTTCAATTATACTCAGAAATGATATATAAAAGGAATCGTTGTGAAAACAAATATACATATAAATGATAGCAATTTTAAAACGAATATCATAAGACAAAATAAATCAACAGTAAACAGATAGAAATACCTTGTTCATCTTGATGACTTTCAGATGCAATCTGATACTCTATCCAGTAACTATGATGCAAAATCAAATTCCAAGGTACAGAAATGCAACACTTCAAAGATAATTTCGCATGAAAATCACCAGATGTGATCCTTTTTAAAAATATATAAGACAATGGAGTACAGAAATGCAATCTCCAAGTCCAAAAATATTTAGATCCAGGACCCCTCTCTAAATGAATGAGAGGGGTTTAAATACTACTTAGCTAAATCTAAAAATAGTTTATTACAAAAATTAAGGATTCGGTTCAATGACCGTCCTTTTCCTAGGCTAAAATACAGTGAAATTAAAACTAAATCTATCTATCTATGAATTTTATCTTTAAACTTGCAGGCATCTAGCATAGTTTTGAGAAGATGCAGTTGACCGACTTCAGAACTCAACTGTCCTGAAAAGAAAGAGTCGGAAAGCGTAGGAGCAATCTTCTCTGTAGCATTGATGATACAATTGAACGCATTGTGCTGGCTATGTGGCTTCACCAAGTACATCTAGTATGAGTCCCAATTCAATCTTGTCAGCCCTTGGATGGATTTTGCACTTTCTTCTGCCTTTTGCCTCCATTCTGTTTGCAGTTGATTTGCCTGTGGGAGATATCCTGAAACAGTTTCTGGGATCAAATTAGCTTTGTGTAAATTGTCATTTACACAATCAGTGAGAGTGTTTGCCGCTGTAGCCGCCTCTTCTACTGCCTTTTCTGCCCTTCTGATTTGTGCATCCCAGTTATTGAACAGTATTTCTTTATGGTTTTCATTAACGATGGGTGCACCAGCTTTTTTGCCTTCTTCTATCTTTTTCCATGCCAGATAATCATTGATCTTTTCATTAATCAAATCATAATAATTTCGTAAATCTACGACATGATTTCTGATTTTATCGCTCTCTTGGCACAAAGAATTCCATTGCAAGATTTTTTGGCAGAAAACTTCCTCTTGTTGCAGTAGTTGATTGTTCAAAGAGATGGTTTCTGAAATGAATTCTGGAAGCTTAGGATCATCTTTATGCTGATCTTGGATAATATGTATTTGTTTGTCTTTATCAGCAAGGCTTTTTTGATGTCCTATTTGCATTTCTTGAATTTGTTGTTGTAACTCTTCAAGTTTCAATTGTGCTTCCTTATTGGCCTGTACCTGTTGCAATTGTTGTTGCAGAGCTTTTACCTGTTCTTCTTGTTCATTCAAAAAAAGTTGTATCTCAACTGCTTTATCAATTGTTGCAGAAGCATAAGCTCCTGTTATTTGAGATAACTTAGTGAGATTATGAGTAGGCTCTGTGGCAGGATCTTTCCACAAAACATCTACTTGTTCTGCTTCAGTAGCAATTGCAGTTTCTATTTTTCTCTTTTTTCTCTATCTCTTCACTACTGCTTTGTATTTTGGGCTATAGAATACATCTAGAGGAGGAATTTCCTCTACATTAAGTACAGTTTCAGAGGAGGGTGTGATTGGTATGTGGTCTGTCACTGCGACTGTGCTGCTTGTTCCTGTATTCAAAACTTTGGTTGTCTGGACAGGGGTCTGTACATTCTGTCCTTCTACATTAATCAATTGGTTAAAGGTTTCCCATTCTTTGTCTAACTCAATGGTGACTGGCTGTTGCTGTACATTGGTTGGAGGAGGATTTGTCTGTTGAGAAGTCAAAATTTGTTGTTGAGTAAGTTCTTTAGATTGTGCAGAATCTTTAATGGATTCTTCCATTTTATCTTCCTTTTCTTTAGAATTATTGGAGTGTTCAGAATCTTTGTCAGATTTTGATTTAGATTTACCTGTACTTCAACTTCCGTTAAGACTAACACTAGGAGTTTGCTCCCTTGCGGGCTCTAAGCGTAGATTATCCAAAGGAATAGGAATTAGTCTTCTTTCTTTGTAAAGCTTGAATTCCTGAAATTTCTCTGGAGATAGCTGCGCTTGAGCTGAATTCAAAACTTCTTTGAATGAATTTCTTGCTTGGAACATATCATCAAAAAGATCCTGTTCCCCGGAAAATTCCCTTACTTTGATTGCATTGGTAAAATTCTTAACAATATCATTTGGGTCGAATAACCTTCTTGAGAATTTGAACAGCTGTAGGCATGTAATGTTGCCTATCTCTTGAAATGCATGACCAATATCAAACAGTGAAAATGTTCCACATTTTATGGGAAATTGTGGCCAAATGCCCTTTTTCTTCTCTTTTAAATCTTTTGTTATACCTCCCTAGCCACAGGTCTAATAAGCAATTTCCCGAGCTACAAGCCTATCTGGGACATATAGGGGTAACACATGGGTAGAAGCATCACTTCCAAAAACCCTAATATAAGTGAGCAATTCTTCTCCAAACCATCTCGCGACAGGGAGAATATCAACCTCTATTTCTGAGGATGGCCTTGGGGCATCCTTATTATACAATGTTCTCTACAATGGCAGCATTATTCCATGACAAATTTGGTAAAAATGGGGAACAAACTTAGACTCCCATAGTTCTTTATGGTACACATGAATGGGCAAAGGATCGTGGATAGTCCATTTCCAGCCCATCACAGGGAATTTAGAGACATAGCAGATGGCGTCCATGACATAAGCAGATAAATAAAAAGGCGGATAAACCCACTGAGAAACATTTCGTTTAGACCGGTAGTGAAAAATAGCAGTGGTTAAATTATCAGATAGGATTTTGGCCCAGTCTATAATTGTAGAATTAACAGCCACATTCAACAAAGGAAGCCATTCGGGTAAGATCATATTTATGTCAGGCTTTCCAAAAAGCCTGCATAACATGGCAGCAGTAAAACAATAAGGAGAGGTAAGTGAACCCGTGCTGTACATACCTTGTTTTTTTTTTCTTCAATGGTTCACTTCTTTTGGTCCACTCCTTTGTGCATTCTACCAAATTTGAGTGTTCTTTGGCAAACTCTTCCATAAATTTCTTGTTGAAAGTCGCCTGAGGTTCTGGCAGCTTATACATTAATCTCAGATCTTCTATGGTGAATGACCCGATTAGCTCTTCCGATGGAGTTCTGAATTGTCTGTCTGAAATATCTGTGCTATCCAGCACCCATCTCACCATGTCTGTATATGGGAGAATCCTTGGCCTTGCTGCTATTCTATGCAGAAATGAGCAAGCCAAGTCTCTAAGGGTTGCTTCAGACATATTACTGGAACCTGCTGTAGCTACAACTTTTATCACCACAGGGTTTTCATCTTCTAACAGATTATACATTCCTTCCCAAGTGGATATACCGGCATCCTTATTACAAGCGGTGTCTGCATACAGCGAAGCCATTTCTTTGTTTTCAGAACTCGAGCTTTTCTCCTTTTTACCCATAGTGTTTAGCGAAAGCTTTGTATAGACGTTTGCTCCTTCGTGCTTGCGTTTTACGAGTAAATGAGAGTAATGGCATAAGAAAGGTGATGAGACTGTTACAAATGTGAAAGCGGATAAAATATAATATTTTAATTGTGAAACGACTTTCAATCCAAACACAATCTCATTTACCATTAATAATCAATCCAATCATTTAATTTAATCATTAAAGCGCATAACAGATTTGACATATGGGAAGATTGCCTTGGGATAGCGCGCCTACGTGAATCTGCGACATTGTGATCTGCGATTTGCTGCGCAATATTGCAATATCGCAATGTCGCAATATCGCAAAATGAAGTCATCGCAGTTATGAAAATAGCGCAAAAGCGGAAATTGCGCATATCACAAAATCGCAAAAGAGCATATCGCAAAATCGCAAAGGCGCATATCTCAAAATCGCAAAAGCACATATCGCAAAAGAGCGCAAAAGATATTCATTAATCATTTCTGTTTTCTACGCTATGCGATCTGTGACCAATGCGTTTTATAAAAGATATATACCATTTTGTTATGGATGCGCTATCTTGTTTAAAGAGCAATTTTATTATGATCTATCATAAACTTAAGTGTTTTTTAATATTCTTTCAAAGGGATTTCTATAGGTTTATGATAGAAAGTTTTATTTTAAAAGGCAAACAAATCCTAATTGATTTTTTTTATTTTTAACTAAGGGTCCTCATTTATTTAGTATTATTACTAATATTAAATAAAAGGGGGGTTGTTGCTGGTAACAACAGAACCTCCAATTCTGTGTTTAATTATTGAAGAGAATCACTATGTTAATCTTCGCAAGTCCCTCTATCTGTGGTAGTGTGTATTTTCCCATTGAATTATCGGAAGGTGTTTTGTCATCATAATCCCTATACGAGGCCATGAATGGATGCATTGAGGCCTTGTCACAGGTGTTGGTTCTTGTATTCTGTTATGCATTGAGAGAGTGCATACTGTAATGTTGTTTTCCCGTAAGATCTGTGAACTAAGAGTGTTAACCTGAGTTAATGAACCGAAGCAAATAGGAAGAAGGGCGTTAACCCCGGTTTAATTCTCCGGTCAATCCCTGTATAAAACCAGAGCAGTTTTGTTCGCACTTCTTTTTGTACGGAAGGGAACCACTCAAATAGCAAGCGATCTTGTGAAAAGCCGCCACGTCGACGGGGCAATATCGCCTCATCGCTCCCTCATCGTGCGTTAACGGTAGACGGAGAAGCCAGCGCGATATTGACGTACATCGTCGAATCTGGAGACTGACCATCGAACGGTGAACGCACTTAAAAGAGCTCAGAGGATAAACTAAGGTATGGCATGTGAATTTAATTGAAAACCACCGATCATATATGTGGGGCCGGACCTAAGGCATGTTAAAGTGTTTCATTGTAATTGTCGGCGGGTATTAAATTAAGCCTAAGATATATTAAAGTGCATTGTCAACCTTAATACATTAATCTCCTGATGGTAGGGACTTAGGATTGTCGTGGGTTATATTTCGAAGGAGTAAAATCCAGAGATATAATTAAATTTATCCAAGTCTTAGCGTTGGAAGGGATAACATATGAAATGCGTATATATGATTTAGGCGTGCAAAAATAGGGGGAACATAAGGAGTTGTGCATATAAGTGTCTATACTAAAGTTGGATTAAGCATTCATTTGTCAATTTCTACGAAATTGAAAAATATATTTGACAAGAATTAGAGGGGATTCTCATATTTAAATAGAGTTTGAAATTACGAAAATGCTGACAGAGCTACATTAGAGACCAGCTCTCCTTGGGGGCCCGAATTCAATTTTGTTGCTATAAATTGTGGTATCAGAGTTGTTTTTAAGTTTTTTTTGTAGAGAATTAACATGGCAATCCGATTTGGTAGAGGTGCTGGCAGAAGGAGAGGAAGACCTGTTGCCAATGCAGAAGTGTTGGAGACCTTACAGAGGTTCAAAGCCAAAATGGATGCCATGGAGCGAGGACAGCCCAGAGATCCTGAAGACATCAGTGAACCTGAATTAGAAGAAGCTGGAGAAAATGCTGAGATTCCTCCTGATATGAGGCTCCTCAAAACTGTACTGGGGTCTGCAGTTAAGCCCAGGATTGAAGTGTCAAGTTTTTCAGGAGGACTAAATCTAGAGGAGCTGGTGGACTGGATTAATGAAATGAACAAGTTCTTTGACTATGAGGAAATGAGCGAAGATAAGAAGGTCAAGTTTGCAGTAACAAAGCTGAAGGGACATGCTGCACTTTGGTGGGATGGAGTGCAAGCAGAAAGAAGGAGAGCTGGCAAACAACCTATCAAAAGATGGACCAGAATGATGGCTAAGTTAAAACGTAAATTCTTGCCTAGTGATTATTAGCTAACATTGTTTAGGCAAATGTAGCACCTAAGATAGAGGTTGTTGACAGTAAAGGAATACAAAGAAGAATTCTATAGAGTAAGTATAAGAGCTGTATAGTTTCAAGACACACTAGAGAAGACTGCCAGATATGTGAATGGTCTCAAGCTGGAGATCAAAGATGAAATTGGTCTTCTGTCTCCTAAGACAGTTAAAGAGGCCTATCAGATTGCCTTGAAAGAAGAGGAGAAACTCCTGAGAAAGGAGTCTGCCAAAGGGAGAGGTACTTTCCGTTGAAAGGGAAGTCAGGGTGGTAGAGGAAAGCCTACTACACCTAGAGATGGAGCTAACAGTAGCTCACCTCATAATGCATGTACAGAGGGTGATACAAGAGGCATAAGGGGTTATTACAGAGGAAGAGGAGGCAGAGGCCAAGGTAGAGAATTGAGGTGTTATAGATGTCATCAAGTGGGACACAAGCACTATGAGTGCCCAGAGAATGTGGGTGCTAGTTCACAAAATGTTGTTGTTGCCTAGGCTGGAGAAGAGGCAGCAATTGAAGAAGAAATTATACCAGAGAGGGGAGAGTCCTTGGTGGTTAATAAGGTCCTATTGAAACAAGCCAAAGAGGTCACTGAGCCTGCACAAAGGAAGACTTTGTTTAGGAGTATATGCAAAGTCCAGGGGAAATGTTTCCAGCTAGTCATTGATAGTGGTAGCACAGACAATCTGGTTTCCACTGAGGTGATAGAGAAGTTGAAGCTGAAGACAAGGGAGCATCCAACTCCCTACAGGGTGTCCTAGCTGCATAAAGGGCACCAGCTGATTGTAAGGGAACAATGTGAGATAGAGCTGCAAATGGGCCACTACAAAGACAAAGTCCTGTGTGATGTGATGCCCATGGATGTGTGTCACATACTGCTAGGTAGACCTTGGCATTTTGACAGAGCAGCAGTGCATGATGGCAATAAGAACACTTACAAGTTCTTCAAATATGGGATACATCATACATTGATACCGATGGAAGAAGGAGAACCGTCAAGCAGAGTGGCTGATCCAAAGACCCTGTTGCTAGCGGGAAGGAATATCTATAGCAGATTGAAGAAGAAGAGTTAAGCTTTGCCTTAGTTTGCAAGCCTAAGGTAGTTCTTACTTCTAAAAATATTTATGATTTGCCAATAGAAATCCAAGAGATGTTAGACTGTTATTGTGACATTATTGTGGATGATTTACCTGATGAGCTGCCTCCTGTGAGAAAGATCAACCATCAGATATATTTTATCCTTGGGTCAAATATGCCAAATAAGGCAGGCTACAGAATGAATCCCACAGAAAATAAGGAAATCAGGAAGCAAGTACAGGAATTGGTGGACAAGGGACTGATCAGAGAAAGTTTGAGTCCATGTGCAGTTCCAGTAGTATTGAGCCCAAAGAAAGATGGAGGCTAGAGAATGTGTACTGATTCCAGAGAAATCAATAAAATAACAATCAGGTACAGATTCCCTTTGCCCAAAGTTAAGGATTTAATTGATTGTTTGAGTGGTGCCAAATATTTTTCAAAGTTAGATTTTAAAAGTGGATATCATGAAACTAGAATAAAAGAGGGTGATGAAAGGAAAGCTACCTTTAAACGAATGAAGGACTGTATGAATGGATGGTAATGCCTTTTGGGTTGTCTAATACACCTAGCACTTTTATGAGACTTATGAATGAAGTGTTGAAAGAATTCATTGGTAAATTTGTGATAGTGTATCTAGATGATATATTAGTTTTCAGAAAACTAAAGAAGAACACCTAAGGCATCTTAATTATGTCTTGAATAAGCTGCACCAAGAGAAACTGATGATAAAATTAAAAAAATGCTCATTCATGAAGGAAGAGTTGTTGTATTTGGGCTTTGTTATCTCTGCAGAAGGATTGAAGATGGACCCAGAAAAGGTTAAGGCAATTATGGAGTGGCCTTCACCCAGAAATGTTTTTGAGGTAAGAATTTTCCATGGACTTTCCAATTTTTACAGTAAATTCATAAGACACTTCAGTGATATTAATGCACCCATCATTGAGACAATAAAAAAGATAAAAAAACCATTTAAATGGACTGTTGAAGCAGAGAGAAACTTTAAACTTTGGAAGAAAAAGATAACTGAAAAGCATGTGTTTATTCTGCCTGATTTTGCTAAACCATTTCAAGTGAAGTGTGATGCCAGTGGAAAAGCCATTAGAGTTGTGCTGAGTCAGGATGATAGGCCTGTAGCTTATTTCAGTGAAAATATGAATGACACCATAAGGAAGTATTCCTCTTATGAGAAGGAATTCTATGCAGTATTTAGGCATTGAAAAAGTGGAGGCATTATTTAATGTCCAAAGAATTTGTGTTATACTCTGATAATAATGCTTTGCAGTACATTGTACAGTAGCCCAAGTTATATCATAAGCATGCCAAGTGGGTTGAGTATCTCCAAAGTTTTAACTTTGTTTTCAAACATATAAGTGGCCAAGCAAATAAAGTAGTTGATGCTTTGAGTAGGAGGCACATGCTTGTTCAAGAGACCAATTTTGAAGTTGTAGGATTTGATTTTCTCAAAGAACTGTATAAAATAGATTCCAATTTTAAGGAAACATTTGAAGCATGTTGTAACCCTATTCTAACAAATAGAAGCTAGTGGCTGGATTATTTCTTGCAGGGGGACTTACTATTCAGGAGAAACCAACTGCATGTACCAAAATTTTCCATGAGAGAGAATTTGATCAAGGAGAAGCATAGTGGTGGACTTGCTGGACACTTTCGTACTGATAAAAATTATGAGCAGCTAAGTCACTTCTATTTTTGGCCCAAACTGAGAGCAGAAGTGGACAAGTTTGTAAAAAATTGCAAAATCTGTTAATATGCCAAAGGAAGGAGCCAGAATGCAGGATTGTACACTCCCTTGCCTCTTCCAGATAGGCCTTGGGACATGGTGATTATGGATTTTGTTCTAGGATTTCCCAAGGCTTAGAGAGGGAATGATGCAGTCTTTGTTGTAGTGGACAAATTTTCCAAAATGGAAAATTTTATTCCATGTTATAAAACTAGTGATGCCACCCATGTTGCTAACTTGTTTTTCAAAGAAGTTGTTAGGTTGCATGGGTTGCCAAAGATTATTGTTTTATACAGAGACACCAGGTTTGTGGTCCATTTTTGGAGGACACTGTGGAAGAAACTTGGTACCAAACTCATTTTCAGCTCAACTTATCATCCTCAGACTAATGGACAAACTAAGGTAGTGAATATAAGTATGGGAAATTTGTTGAGAAGTCTTGCAGGAGAGCATCCCAAGCAGTGGGATCATAATTTTCCCCAGGCATAATATGCATATAATGACTCACCAAAAAGAAGCACAGGGCAGATTCCATTCCATATTGTTTATGGAATGCACCCCATATGGATAACAGAGTTAAGAAATCTGGGAAAGGCAAAGCTGAGGAGTGCTGATGGTGAGGAATTTGGTTTCGAAATCCAAGCCATACATGAACAAGTGAAACAGCAGTGCAAATACAGAGGTAGAGAAGACTTGAACAGAAGAGAAGTTCATTTTGAAGTAGGAGATCTAGTTTTGGCACACTTGAGAAGGGAGCGATTCCCAAAGAAGCAATATAAAAAACTGAAGTTTAAAAAGATTGGGCCATGCAAGATACTTAGAAAGTTTTCTGCCAATGCTTATGAGATTGAATTTCCTCATGATGTTGGAATATCTCCCATTTTTACTATTGTAGATTTGTACAAGTATCAAGATGATGGTGTAGAAGAAGGACCAGTAGACAAGGAACAGATTGAGTGGGAAAAGCAGCTACATCCAGCACAACCATTGCAACTAGAGAAGATATTGGACAAAAGAGTGTATAAGAAGACTAGAGGACAAGAGTACTTCCAGTACTTGATCAAGTGGAAGGACCAGCCAGAGGAAGATGCCACTTGGATGACTGAAGGAATGTTGTAGAAGATAGGTAGATTAGTGGAAGAGCTCATGGACAGGAGTCCATGAAGAAAATTTCTCTCAAGAGTCTGATGCAGGGGCATTAGACACTAGCCAGCGATGTAGGAGTTTTGTCCACATGTTGTGGCTAGGAGGGATCAAAATCATTCAAATTTGTAACAGTAAGGTGTCAATACCTTAGTTTCCTATTGCATTTAGGTCAGTTAGAGTCAGTAGAAGTCGAATAGTCTTAGGTTCAATCCATCTGACCTATTCAGTTATTTGAATGAATGTAATTAGGCCTTTTGTTAGATTAGAAACGGTCCTCCGAGAGGAACCGAAGAGACACATAACAAAATAATGCTCCCCGGATGCATTGAGAGGGGGAGATTTCTGCAGTAAAAGTTTGTGTGTATTAAGCATTTGCTTCCTGGTGAATAAAATTTGACGTTTTGTTGATCATCAGCATGTTGTTATAACTGTATTTGTGCACGCATTTTCTTAGTTCCAAGTGGTTGGAACCTCCAATTTTTTGTTTAATTATTGAAGAGAATCACTGTGTTAATCTCCGCAAGTCCCTCTGTCTATGGTAGTGTGTAATTTCCCATTGAATTATCAGAAGGTGTTTTGTCATCATAATCCCTGTAGGAGGCCATGAATGGATGCATTGAGTTCTTGTCATAGGTGTTGGGTCCTGTGTTTTGTTAGCCATTGAGAGAGTGCATATTGTAATGTTGTTTTCCCGTAAGAGCTGTGAACTAAGAGTTTTAACCTAAGTTAATGAACCAGAGTGAATAGGAAGAAGGGCGTTAACCTCCGTTTAATTCTCTAGTCAATCCCTGTATAAAACCGGAGCATTTTTTATCGCACCGCTTTTTTTACGGAAGGGAACCACTCAAATAGCAAGTGATCCTGTCAAAATCCACCACGTCGACGGGGCAATACCGCCTCATCGCTCACTCATTGCGCGTTAACTGTCAACAGAGAAGCCAGTGCGATACTGACATACACTGTCCGATCTAGAGACTGACCATCGAAGGGTGATAGCACATAAAAGAGCTCAGAGGATAAACGAAGGTAGGCGTGTGAATTTAATTTAAAACCACTAATCATATATGTGGGGCTGGACCTAAGGCATGTTAAAGTGTTTCATTGTAATTTTCGTCGGGCATTAAATTAATCCTAAGATATATTAAAGTGCATTGTCTACCTTAATACATTAATCTCCCGATGGTAGGCACTTAGGATTGCCGTGGGTTATATTGCGAAGGAGTAAAATCCAGAGATATAATTAAATTTATCCAAGTCTTAGCATTCGAAGGGATAGCATATGAAATGCGTATATATGATTTAGGCGTGCAGAAATATGGGGAACATAAGGAGTCGTGAATATAAATGGCTATACTAAAGTTGGATTAAGCATTCATTTGTCAATTTCCACAAAATTGACAAATAAATTTGACAAGAATTAGAGGGGATTCTCATATTTAAATAGAGTTTTAAATTATGAAAATGCTGACAGAGCTACATTAGAGATCAGCTCTCCTTGGGGGCCCGAATTCAATTTTGTTGTTGTCAACCAAGACAATGAGGGAATGTCACTATGGCATCACCAAAAAATTTCCTAAGTTCTCTACTCCAATATGAATTGTAATCCCTACAATTACACTGGGAAACAATAAAAAAATACGACCCAAAAACCATAGCATGAAACCTCTAGCATTGAATTTTTGCAAACAAACAATATCCAAATCCTTCAATATCTGGCAAACCATCTAACATTGGCTTTACAGTAGAGGCTTGAGAGACCTTGCACATTCCAACAGAATACTTTCATTCAAGAGGGAAAATCCCTACCTTGGTTCCTTTCCAATATCCATACTACCATATTCCTCATCAAATCCCCGAAATGAATTGAATACCATTTACAGAATCAATGGATAAACTTTGCGTAACATCTTAGTTTTCTTTGGAAGTGCTTCACCTTCCTTGTTTTTTCTATCTGCTGATTCAGTAGGTTGGGTAGATATGGAGCATCCCTTTCAATGTCACTATGGCTTCGAGATCTTTAAGGGCTAGAAGCTGCACATTTGGGTGCAATGATAGTAGACTGGGAGAGGCTTTTATTGCCTAACATGGCTAGAATTTGAAGCTAGATGGACCAGTTAAAAATTTTTAGGTTCGGGGATTATAGTCTACAACTTAACCGTAAGGGTGAAATATTTAATATGTTGCTTCAGGCTTTGGCAATGGAAACAGTTATTGGTCAAATTGACAACCAGGTTATTCCTACAGATCTAAGTCTTACAGCCTTGTGCTGCATTTATAACTAGTTTTTTAGCAATTCATTACTATGAGAATTAAATTGTTGTAAATAGTCTCCCCCATCTCTGGATGTTTTTGGAAGTTTGTGAAGACACCCTGAAGTATTGCTTGAGACTGTTAATGTAGCTTGTTGGAGACTACTGATTGTTCCTAATTTAAGAGAATTTACTTGTGATTATTTTTTCTTCTTAAATTTTGTGTTGTTCATGGCTAGGAATTGTCAAATGAAAGTGATGTTTCATAATTTGAAGATGGTGTAATTTCCTTGAATTAAGTTATGAACAGTCTCTCATATATTCTTGCTAATTTTCCTTCATTAGAATTTTGTGAAATCAAAATTCTGTATTTATGGACTACAAGTGATTGATGACCATAGCTTGATCATTTTGACGTTTTTTTTTACTATCCACTTTAGAAAAAACTCATTAAACCATTTCCTCTTGGACCCCATATGCCAACAATAGCTTTAGGTACTCGTCTTGGTTTCCAACCACTGAAAAAGTTATATAATCAACCTCTTCATTTATGTTTACAAATCTATAAATTACAACTAGAATACCATATTTCATATTTTCCTTAAGTCTAAGAAAATCACCCAAATACATAGCTTTTCACAACACTTGTTTCTGATTCATAGATCTAGAATTTAAAATAACATTTGCATATATAAAAACTAGATCCAATCTAAGTCAAGTATCCATTAAACCTGCTAAAATTAGATTTCTTCAGGGACTCACCCCTTAACTTGGATAATAGCCAACCTAAAGAGTAGGAGATGGTTGTATCTAGAATGCAGCCCATTAGGTGTTCTAGCATTTATGATTTTGTTTGATGAATTCTTACATGTATGTATTATGGACACCAACTAATGAATATTGAGATATGTTAGCACTTGAAATCATCCAGTTTCAAATATCAACTCTAGAAAAGTCAAGACTCGAAATTAGAAGAGTTAAAATGTAACTGGAAAATGTAAGTTAGTGCTTGCTAAGCATGAGGAGGACCCCTATGCAACCTATAATTTGTACTCCATCCTTTTCTTGTCATAAATTGGACTATATATTACACAAATCAAAGGAATAATTGTTCTTTTAAACATTGGGATCAAACAGACCTACACTAGATCATACACTTAACCACATCTCTCTCTTCAGAGGCATGCAAGCATGGGAGCTGCTTTGCCATCCAAAGCCAAAAGGTTGCTCATTCCAAGACATTATTCGATGCATACATTTAGGATCTGTGAGAGTATGGCCACCTAGGTGGAGAAACAGCCAGAGTAACATTTGGGTCAGGTTGACTTGCTATAAGCATGAAACCTCTAGCATTGCCTTTTTGCAAAAAAAAAATATTTGAATCCTTCAATATCTGGCAAGCTATCTGACATTGGCTTTATAGTAGAGGCTTGAAAGACCTTGCACATTCCAAGAGAATATTTTCATTCAAGAGGGAAAATCCCTACCATGGTTCCTTTCCAATATCCACACTACCATATTCCTCATCAAATGCCCCAAATGAATTGGATACCATTGCCAGAATCAATGGATAAACATTGTGTAGCATCTTACATTTCTTTGGAAGTGCTTCACCTTCCTTCTTTTGTCTCTATCTTGATTCAATAGGTTGGGCAGATATAGAGCAACCCTTTCAAAGTCATTGTGGCTTTGAGATCTCTGGGGCTAGAAGTTTCACATTCGGGTGCAATGATAGTAGACTGGGAGAGGCTTTGATTACCTAACATGGAGGCATTTGGTTGAAGGATGGCTTTAGGTTTGGAGGTTTCTTGCTAGCTTTGGCACCCTTTTGACACATCTACCCAATCATCTTGGCTAGAATTTGAAGCTAGAGGGACCAGTTAAAGAATTTGAGGTTTAGAGATTATAGTCTACAACTTAACCATAAGGGAGCAGTCTTTAATATGTTTCTTCAGGCTCTGAAAATGGAAACAGGCATATCTTGCAGCCTTGCACTACATTTATAACCAGTTTTTTAGCAATTCATTATTATAAGAATTTAATTGTTGTATATAGCCTCTCCCATATTTGGAAGTTTCTCAGCATTTTTTGACATTGAAATTTCGTATAGTTTATTTTTGAAAAAACTCAGATATCCAACACAGGCTACCAGGTAGGATGTACCGTTATTTTAACAAATTTTCAAATAGAACTTAACAACCTTTGTAATATTCCAAATTTTTCCTTCAATAAATTGGAATATTAATTTTGTCTATTTTCACTTAGGAGATGAATAATTTGGTGAGAAGACACATTCATAATAAAAACATGGATAAAATCCCTCTAGTATGAAAGGGAATCAGCCTTGGAACTAGATTTCACACCCTCATGTGTGAACGGAGACTTTTGCAAAGAGGCTTGGTTAAGTTTGACCAAGTCAAGCAGCATTGGATATGGGGTGGAAAGCACTACATGGGACAGCGCAGAGATAGAGGAGGGAATATTCCTTTATGGAGGAAACCCTAATGGATGGGGCCCATGGAGAGAGAGGATTCACTTGCTATATATGGAGAGGAGGAGAGCCATTTTTATTCATGCTTATGATTATTCATTTCATGTCTATTCAGACGTTCTGCATTCTTTGTTGTTTAGCAAGAATTGCCAGGAAATTCCTATTTAGGATTTCCTCACCTTCTTGAGAGGCCTCTTGAAGGTTAGTTCTTCGTTTTCCACATCTCTTGGCTCAAGGCCAAAAGATCCTCCTCCAGGACATCGTTATTGTTGTAGCAGCATAATACTGTGTTTTAGGGTGTTGCAGTGGAGACTTCACAACACCTCTTCCATTGCTTGTTTTTTAGAGAAAGATTATTTCCTTCCTTTGGGACATCATTTTGGAAGCATTGGAGCTGATTTAAAGATCTTGGCACTTGGCCATAGTTTCCTATTCCACTCACTGCGCAGTCCCGCTTAGTGACTGCGTTATTTTCATGGAATATATGTAGTGAGGGTTTGCCGTATTGTTCGGAGGGTGAGATCTCAAGTGTGAGGACCATCCTTCCACTTTGGAGATCCATTGGAGAAGTTCTACTTGTGTTTGCTCATCTTGATCAACCTTCTCTATTGAGTTCCAGATTTGAGTTGCTGCGGCTACCCAGTAACTCCGACATTTTTTCCATTTTGCATATTTTAGCCAATCCCTTGGAGGATTGATGTTTTATTGTTTCTAAGGGTTAGAACTTTGCTCCCCTAATGTATTTGAGCTATATCATTGCTATATCCATGTATTGACATTATATTACAGTAGTACTCCATAATATATTGCGCTGTCATAGCCAAGGGTTTCATCTATGTAGAAGTGTTTGTCATTTCATGTACATGTATTGTTGAGGCTTGCATTTCCTTTCATGAGAGGTTTTTTCCTCAATATATTGTACTATTTATACTGCTATAAGATCATTTTTTGGCTGATCAGATCATCATGTGCTCGTGGTCATAAAATAACATTGTATTTCCATTTCATGTGCTTACATTTACAGGAGTCCCTCACCAGGCACTTTCTGAGGATATCTAGTAGTGGGAGATCTGTTTAACCACTCTAGAAGGATTTATTTGGTTCCAACTCTTGGATTTCAATCTTATATGTATTGATCTAAGGGATCCAGGTCTTGGTATCAAATCCTGCTGCCTCCATTTCTGTAAAATTCTTTTTCCATCCATGGATTGCTAGTTGTCCCGATTTGGGAACATTACAGTGGTATCAAATCAACTTTCTTGGCTCAGCCTATGAGTCTAAGCCCAAGAATATTAGAATGTTGAAGAATATGAGTTTATTCTCATCTATTTTCAGATCCAGAGGATACCTCACCAAGGAGGTCAAGAAGATTGAAGAAGAAGAAGAGGAAGGACCATGCACTTCCTATTCTCATTAAGAGGAAGAAATTGAGCATGGAAGACACTTGGATCATTAGATTCTGAGTGATTACCTTGTTGAGTATAGAGCTTAACCTAGAGGCTTCAAGGAGACTATATTTTCCTCATTTCATCCAGTTGGAGGAAGAGAAGAGACCATGTAGCAGAAAATAAATCAAAGGCAATAGATTTCTATTGTCTACCTTTGATGGGTCATCTACTACAAAAATTTGGGTGAAAGAGTTGGTAGCATTTTTCTTCCTACATCCTATATTAGAGAAAGAAGCTATTGAAATCTCAGCACTGCACTTGGAGGGTGAAGCCTATGATTGGTGGAGCAGCCACTTGAGCCATGCAAGCGAGAGGACGTTTGCAAAGTTCATCCAAGGGTTGGTCAAAACCTTTGATGATGAAAGGGCAAAGGAAGGGGAGACCACACCACCATTTGAGGATCCTTGTGATAACGTCGTCACACTCATGGAGGAGAAACCACATGCATCAACAGTGGGAGCAGCCAACACTTTGGAGGAGGGAACTCTTGTAGCCCTATAAGAAGTTCCAAATGCACATCAAGGTATGAAATAATTTCCACATTCTATTGTTACAGCAAATTATTTTGATCAATGTGGAGATTTACTTTTGCATGACCAGGGGTCAAATCCCATTGCTACCATAGAGTAGCTTGGTTGCACTATGTTGTACAACATGAAAAATTTCAAGGAGGAAATAAACCATAATCTTCATGAGCCTTTGTTGGATTGCATATCGCATTGGAGGTTGGGGTTTGAAGCCTTGAAGGATGATAGTAGACATCTTGCAGGGAGAAACCATTTCTCCCTTCAAGATGACACTTTCTCAATGAGCTTGTCTCAGCTCAAAGAGGAACTTCAACTTTCAGATCCAAGACCTCATTGATTTTGGAGGATTATTGTTGAGAGGAAGGTCTCAAGGAGAGATCTCATCAGAGGTGCACTTCAACACAACATGGAGTGCAATGATTCTTTTCCTTTCTCACAAGAGCAGATAAAAGATGGAGGACATCTTAGGATCGATAACATCTCTCATGCGTGTGTTGGAAATTCCCTGAGCCATACACATCATGATGGGAGATTTTTTCCTACCACCTATTTGGGTCTTGATAGGGTCTCATTGATCCTTGAGAATGTTTCATTTCGAAATCCCATGAAGTGCAAAGTCAGGAATCTAATTTGGGAGGATGGTAGCCTTCATGGGAGGAGTACCGAGATGAAGAGAAGAAGGAAGCATCCACAAGGGGTTGAGTGGATGTGGTTGGTGAGCAAGGAGCTAGGAGGCTACTTGCAAATTTATGATACCATGTAGCAGGAGGCTTGGCTGCCCTGGTTACTCTGGAAAGAGTTTGGCCATCAATTGGAAAACACTCTACCTAAGAGTAGGAGGATGGATACTTGAATCATTGAGCAGCATAGAGTATGGATGCATGGTGTTGATGTGATACTCATATCATTCATTGTGTCTTCATCACATGAGTTTTATAGTGGAAGTATGGGGAGGCAACAAAATATTTTGCTGCTTTGCTTGTTCTTGGGAGAGCAAGAGAAGATTTTCTCTCACATTTTGCACGATGTTGTAGGAGGAGGAGATGGCATTATCTCCTTGGATTTTGATGATAGAGGGGTACTTCCAACTTGGGAGGAGATTCTTATATATTCCATAATTATGGGATACATCTTTGACAAGGAACATGTCAAAGAATGGAGCTATGATTTGGCCAGAGATCATTTGTAGAGGCCAACAGCACTATAAATTGAGAGCTTGGGGTTATTGATGGAGTTTCCCTAGGATCACTTCACATTTGATGCACTTGGAGGACAAAGAGGTGGTGATATTGATGGAGTAGTGGATGGAGACATCTATTACATTGGTATGACCTCACTTGCTATGATCTTCTTGACTTGGATTTCCAAGTATCAGGAGGGTGATCTTTATGCAACATATGGTTCAATTCTCTCCCTGGGAATGTGCCATACCACTATGGAAGGATCATTCACATACACATGCATAATTTTGCTCTCAACATATGGTAATAATATTGTTTTTACATCCATGGATTATCAAACATGACATTTTGATGCTCTTACCATTCATATTCAGTGCATTGCTCCACAAAAGGGCAAGTTTTTCATTGGGCTCCATGGGCAAAATCGGGCCAATTTGTATGATGGAGACAACCATCTTTTATATAGCCTTGGGCAAGTGTTTTCTTTCATATATGATCAGCTGATATACTCAACCGTTTTCTATTTATTATAAGCTATCGTGACATACATAACTATTCATGTAACACAAAACAACTTGCCATGTGATTTTCTCAAGCAGCAGCTTGTAAAACTGCGTTATCACTATTGGAGAAGCTGTTGGTACCTTGTTGCATCACTTGAAAATTTTTTCATTTTCTTCATTCTATTGCTGATCATGACTTCATTTTCTAATATAGATCATATTTTTATGGGAAGCATGATTAGGAGGGAGACACATGAGTTGGATGTGTCCTTGAGTGGGAGTAATTCTCATATTTTTTGCAATACATGTTCTAACGGGAGCATGGGAGGAGCTAGGGTCACCACCACCACATATGTGTTCTCTTTTTAGGTGGACCATGGACTTGATAGTCATCCATTTTACAGCCATGGGCAAGTGTTTGGTCTTGTATTGTTGTTATATTCAGCCATTTACTATTCCTTAATAGATGTGATGGATTTTGTATGTCACTTGCCATGTGATATGATGGATGAAACTGCGTTGTATCCTTGTCAGAAATTGTTTGTATCATGTATCCTCATGTATAGCTTGCAAAAAAATTCTCATTGGGATACTCTATGATGACTTTGTCCTATTCATCATGGAGGGATTGTTATGGGCCAGCTTGTTCTTCAATGTTGGAGGAAGATTCTTTGCAGGATTATTCTTCACTTTTCCATTTGAGGGCAATACTTTTGCAGCCAAGGATCAGCACACACTCTACACTTATCATGAGTGGAGAGAAGGACAGCTTGGGGTAGGCTATGATGCTTACCATGTTTAGATTTTCAGCCCACCTTCATTTCCAGAGCTTGAGGTGGAAGGAGATTTTCAGGAGTTACCATGTTGGGAGGTGACTCATTTTGTTTGGATGATTGCTTGGGGATGGAGGATCCACATGAGGGAGATGTTCCTCATCACATTTCTAAATCAATGCCTTGAGTGGAGACTTTCGAGTTCTATCCTTGCATTTGCTTGAGGACAAGCAACATTTGGGAGGGGAGGACTATAATATTCCAAATTTTTCCTTCAATAAATTGGAATATTAATTTTTTCTATTTTCACTTAGGAGATGAATAACTAGGTGAGAAGACCCATTCATAATAAAAACATGGATAAAATCCCTCTAGTATGAAAGGGGATTAGCCTTTGAACTAGATTTCACACCCTCACGTGTGAAAGGAGACTTTTGCAAAGAGGCTTGGTTATGTTTGACCAAGTCAAACAACGTTGGATATGAGGTGGAAAGCACTAAATGGGACAGCGCAGAGATAGAGGAGGGAATATTCATTTATGGAGGAAACCCTAATGGATGAGGCCCATGGAGAGAGAGACTTCACTTGCTATATATGGAGAGGAGGAGAGCCATTGTTATTCATGCTTATGATTATTCATTTCACGTCTATTCAGACATTGTGCATTCTTTGTTGTTTAGCAAGAATTGCTGGGAAATTCCTGTTTAGGATCTCCCCACCTTCTTGAGAGGCCTCTTGAAGTTTGGTTCTTCATTTTCCACATTTCTTGGCTCAATGCCAAAGCATCCTCCTCCAGGACAGTGTTATTGCTGCAGTAGCATAATACTGTGTTGTAGGGTGTTATAGTGGAGACTTCACAACACCTCTTCCATTGCCTGTTTTTCAGAGAAAGAGTCTTTCCTTTCTTTGGGAGATTAGTTTGGAAGCAGTGGAGCTGATTTCAATATCTTGGCACTTGGCCATAGTGTTCTATTCCACTAACTGTGCAGTCCCTCTTAGTGACTACGTTATTTTCACGGAATATCTACAGTGAGGGTTTGTTGTATTGTTGGGAGGGTGAGATCTCAACTGTGAGGACCAGCCTTCCACTTTGGAGATCCATTAGAGAAGGTCTAATTCAGTTTTCTCATTATGATCAACCTTCTCTATTGAGTTTCATATTTGATTTGCTGCAGCTACACAACAACTCCAACATTTTTTCCATTTTGCATATTTCAACCAATCCCTTGGAGGATTGATGTTTTATTGTTTCTAAGGGTTATATATTTGCTTGCTTGATGTATTTGAGCTATATCATTGCTATATCCATGTATTTATGTCATATTTCAGAAATACTCCATAATTTATTGCGCTGTCATAGCCAAGGGTTTCATCTATGTAGCAGTGTTTGTCATTTCATGTACAGGTATTGTTGAGGCTTACATTGCCTTTCTTGAGAGGTTGTTTCCTCAATATATTGTACTCTTTCTGCTGCTATAACAGAATTTGTTGGCTGATCAAATATTCATGTGTTCATGGCTGTAAAATAACGTTTTCTTTCCATTTCATGTACTTACATCTGTTGCAGTCCCTTACAGGGTACTTTCTCAGGATCTCTAATAGTGGGAGATCTGGTTAACCACTCTAAAAGGATTTCTTTTGTTCCAACTCTTGGATTTCAGTCTTATATGTATTTATCTAAGGGATCCAGTTCTTGGTAACAAATCCTACTACCTCCATTTCTGGAAAATGCGTTTTCTAGCAATGGATTGTTAGCTGTCCCGATTTGGGAACATTACAACCTTGCATCTCCGTGGTAAATACTTTCCAATTCCTTATTTCATTGTATTTAATTTAAAAATGCATGAATCCATAATTTGAACACTAATACTGTAAGAAGACTTATTTCTCATTCCATAAGAACCAACAAAGGATGAGATACCAATATTTTAGGATATGCTTCGCACAATTTTACAATTATCCCATGGAAAATTTTTCAGCCAACCTTGCAGATATTATCCTTCTAGAGGACTTACATTTGAATATCACCCTAAAGTTACTGAAGCACTACCTAGGGGTGTGGATTGTATGACAAAACTAGCTTATTCGCATGAACCGAGAGTTCTGCACAAAATTCAACTAGATATGAACTTGATGAAATTTATTTCAGTGTTTTAGTTTCTTGAAAGTGAGATGAAATTTATGTCAGTAAGTTATATTGGCTAAGTTATATTGATAAGAAAACTACAGCTCAAGCTGCGGAAGATGTTACATAACTCTATTATTAAAAAAAAAAAATCTTAAGCTAACTGCTCTACAGGCCTCACTCGGCTTCTACATCTGCTAATTGCTTTTTCAATATCATATCAGCTTGGAGCATAAGTAAGGAACAAAAAAGTATTGACAGTGAATGACGACAACATAGATCTTAATGATATATGATAGTGTCTCTTAGGCGATAGTTCACTACAATAATCAGGTTGTATCGGATGTGATAGTGGTAGTAATAGATGATGATGAACTGAGCAAGTGCAAAATGCACTAAAAGAACTGCAACCCAAGAAATTTGGAAATCAAGCGGTAACAATTGCTAATCGTGTAACTCTCAAAATCCAAAGGCAAAGAGATAATGACAATTCCAAAAGAGGTTGGGGTTATAGAAGGAATTGCAGGTGGATAAATGGCTTCATATACAGGTCGCATATTTCTATCTACAATTGATTTTAGTCAAAAGACTTTCAATCAGATACAATTGATTCTAGATCTACTTCTATTAGAGAAATAACACCTGAAACAAGAGAGAAGAAAGGGTTACCCTTTATCGTAGCTTCAAGAGCTCTACTGAAGGTGAATTAGAGCTTGAAAAGTTATTGCAGTAATTGCCATCAGGAGTCTCACAACTGCCATAATTATATATCATCAACATATATCATTAGTGGTGGGAAGCTATGCATCTCTAGCTTTCAGTCATCATAAATCATATTGGAAATTTTGACTTCCAACAGTTGTGTAGTCGTGATCCCTTCAACATATAAGTTGACCTCCTAGATTTACATAGGATGTTTGGTGTTTTGTCCAAAATGAAACCCGTTTTGTTCTGCAAAGACATGTTGATAGAACAATCTCCTTTCTTATTACTAAACATTGCACTCTACTTGATACATTATGCCAATACTTATCCCATATTGGTCGTTAAAGAGTCATACTAGTTCTTATGTTTCAGTAGGAGTAGTGTCTTCCTGGTGTTCTAGGATTTCTTCTGCCCTTAATTGTTTTTTTGGAGTAGCAGGGGTTTGGGTGGTGGTAGGAATGTATCATGTCCTCTTTTTTCCTAGAACATAAGGGGGCCTATTTTGATGCTCTCTCATTCTCTCGGTGGTTGGTTTGCTACTAATTATCTCAACGTCAATATCACTATACTTCTATGGTGTAATAGAATTTGTCTCTTCTTCCTTAGTATGAATTAGTAGGTACTTTGTAGCCAAGGGATCCATGAAAATATATTCTTCCTCCTTCACAATTGCAATGGGTGGGGTTACACAACATTGGGCTCGTTTAGTGAAGTTGCAACCATTAGAGTTGCAATGACTTATTCCCAGTATTTTATTGCTTTGTTTAGAGCTTGTACCATGAGTAACCTGATAAGGCCATGGTAAGAGATGAAATATATTGTTGTGTTTGCTTTTTTTGCACGGGCTTCCTTATTTTGCATAGTATTAAAAACCAGAACCAGTGACCGGACTGGTGGACCTAATGAACAAGTAACCAGACCGGAATCAGTAAGTATCCTTGCCTTTTGGAGGCATGATGACTACTACAGTCTAATTAGCTCAAGTGTAGCTCCAACTCCAAATCCAAGCCTCCAATATTGGTGCTCCGGAAAACACTCAACACTCTCCAAGCTCTCAATAAAACTCACAAACAACAAATGAGTTGGTGTGAGAAAAAGGAGAGGTTGCCCCTACTTATAAAAGATTGGGGAGGGTGTTTTTGGAGGGAAACAACCCTCCCCTTACCAACACATCAGCCTTAAAACACCTTGCTATCTATGCGTGGGTCCGCGGAGGGGGAGAGGAAGTGACTGGCTGGTTAAGGACGGAACCGGATGGTTTATTCATAAATTAGCTGGTTCCATCCTTAACTAGCCGGTTAGCACTGGTTAACCAGAAAAGCTTGGTGAAAGGCATGTGTAAACCAAGTTGCAATGGCGATTTGAACCGGTGGCCCTGCTGACCGGCTGGTTTTTAACACTATGGTAGGAAGTACAACATATTTACATTGTGACGGTCTCTGAGATGGTCAAGGAAGAAAATGTTCATATTCCTCTAATCCAAATGAAGCACCTATACTATCAGTAACCTAGTGAATTGACTATGGCTCAAAGTTAAATTACTAAAAATTAAATATTAGTTTTAGAATTCACTAGATACATAAAGGAACCTCTCAACTGTCTATAAATTCACTAGATAGCCTGTTTATAATGTGGCAATGATACCAATGAAGAAAGGGTAAGAGGTTACCATGGTTTAATGTAGACTCTCTGACCCAGAGACTACATGATCTCCTTGAGGCTCAGTCTACATCATGTCAAGATTATCTGTAGCCTGAAAAGTAGAAACCAAAGTTAACAGTCAAGTTTGCAAAAAGAAATATAATAAACATTATAATTTTTTTTAATGAAAAGTATCGATACTTGTGTCATGACTGGAACCTGAGAAGGAATAATCTCTTCAGGCAGCCCGTGATGTGTAGTGCTAACCTGAAAATTCCATAATGTTAAGACTCACACCATATAAATTTATGTGACATAAATTCAATTTCAATTTGACATACAAAAATATAGATAGATAGTAATGAGTAATGAATGTGGCACCTGTACATGATCATGTCCACGATCTACAGAATGAGCACCAAGGGCAAGGAAATGTTGTTCTAATAATGTTGTAAACTGCATAAGTTGAATAAATATATTGACATCATTTTTTGTAGACTAAATGTATATACACCAAAAAAACATGTTAGATCAAAACATGCTTTTACATACCTCGCCCATGGTGTCCATTCTTAGTGTAATGGATAGCTCATAGAGGTATCTACATGAGGATGCATACTCCATAAGCTCATCTTGCTCCATCTCCCTCAACACGTCATCTGGAATACTCACAAATGAATGCCCTCCTGCACTAGATGAATGTTGGCTCATCCCTAAGCCGACTTCCGCCCCTCCTAAAGAAGTTGCAATATGTTATTGTATCTTATCCCTCATTTTTGATGCAACACTGGAGATAAGGGCTAAATCCTTTGGAAGTGTAACTACCCTAGGTGGTTGAGGTGCTAAACGAGGTGCTGGAGGCCTAAACCCAACATCTCGCATAGCATCAGGTCGTTCATATGTACGACCTTTTCCAGCACCATAGAATTTGGACCTAGTATCTATATAGTTAGGGTCCATGTGCTCTCGTAATTGAGAAAAAAACATCCTAACAAAATATTGCGGCACCTCATCATTATTTGGGAACTTCGCGTATGCATACAGGAACTTCTGATAAATATAAGGTGCAATATTGGGATCATTGAATCTTGCAATATTCAGACATTTTTTGTCTTCAGGCCGCAATTCAAATAGTGACAAGGCCATTTCTTTAGTGACCCTACTTTTGACTTCATTGTAGGAGTGGATTCCAATCACTGATGCTCTCCTCCTATGCATCATGTAAAAAAAAACTTGGGTTGATGGTCCAACCCCAGGATAAGTCTCTATCAAACTCTCCAAATTGTGCAAAACAATTTGGAGACAATTTCAACTATGGGCAGAGAGATTGCAACTTTTCAATTCATTGCATAATCTCATGGAATGCTCCCTCATCCTATCAACAGTAAGGAGATGGTATCTTCCCAAGGCATCTACTCAGGAATATCACCAGGATGGGTGTAAAGGAGATCATAGCTCAGATTTCGAGAAAACTCATGAAATCTACGACCTCTACCCCTAGGAGGGCAACCACCACCACCTGTAACATGTTAAATTATTACACATATTAAAAATTAAATAATTTATAGGAAAAATTTGTATTTAAAAAACTTGTTTGGTAATTTGAAAATACCTGGTGGAAAAACTATCTCTTCCTCTTCGCTCATACTAGGATGGTTCCCTTGCGAGGAATGAATGTCTTTATCACCCTCTGTACAAAACATTAAATTCTTAGAATTTGGGTACATGAGTACCACAATAAGTTTGAAATTAAACATACATCAAACAACAAATTTTCATTTATATTTTACATGGAGAAATATCCAATTGTGGGATGAATCCCACAGGATGAGACATTGGTCTCCTTTTCCCCTCACCAGCAATAGGGCTAACCCCAACTCCAACATTTTCACCTATGGAGCATAATGTTTTCACATTAAACACATGTCATTTGAAAAAAAAATTCACCTCTTCAACATTGAATATAACGTAAAATTGAACATTTTAACTAGCAATTGATCTAATGTGTACCTATACCATGTATAAGATAATCCTCAGAATGGGCTCTATGAAATTGGGGCTCCTCTTCTTCAATTTCCTGTCTGGGGGCATGAGTCATATGACTGCATCCACCTGTGTAGGACAAAAAAAATTCACATTAATCAATTTTTCACAACGAACAATAAATATAACCTACTTGAAAACATGACATAACTAAACAACCAATGTAACTGATAATCCTCCTCTCATGGAGGGGTCTCTGTAGGGCTCGCCTAATGCCATGGAGGGGTCTCTATAGGGCTTGCCTGCCCCTCATAAACAAATTAGAAAACAAATTATCAATCGACAGTTGAATGTCATCAACCAATGGATAACAAGTACTATATAGATACTATGTGTGAACGCATAGGCATGTTGAAAAGTATAACTAGATCGGTCTTCATGTTGACTATGTAATTATATTCTTATGTAAAGAAGAAGTCAAAGTAATATTATCTAAAGAATAGGAACTGAGCTTTCCTAGGACTGGTATAGAAGAGTGCAAAAAATAAGGCTTTATCATCATTACAACCAAGATCTAATCCTTACCCTTGAAGAATATCATTCAAAGAGAAATCACTAACACATATTTTCTCCACCATTGAAGAAATCAAGATGAAGAATTTATCTTCACTTATCAAGTAAGTATCTTTCATTATATAATAAAATTTTGTTTAAATGACTTTGTTTTTGCAGGGAGACCTATAAGCTGGCTGGGTTACCAAGATTCCTTGCACGAGAAGAATAGTCACGGTCCTCGAAGAAAGTAAGGTTAAATGTCACTTAGACCAGATTTATACAAAATCGAGGTATCAAATAATGAACGGGTATCTTCATAAGATCTTAACTGTGAGATATGGAAATGACGATAAGGTGGGAAACATAACAAGGAGAGAGATTCTATAGAAATGTAGCCATAATTTTCAAGGTTGCTCCTCTAACTCTATAATTGTCTTGGAACAATTTAGACATGTTTCTCCCATTCATGAAAAACATCCCACAGTTTCACTTTCAATTCCACAAACGAGAGAGTATTGTTGGTTTTATTCCATCTTCCTCCACCACTACTAGTTGCACTTAGCACACCATTGAAACCATTTGAATAAGTACAAGGAATATGCTTATGAGTAGATGGCCAAATTGTGGTATGATGAAGAGATCCCCTTCAATAGTTCCTACTCATCTTATTATCAATCTACTATAGAGTTGAACCAAGTTCAACCAAGGGGAATCTCATGAGTTTTGTTGTTGATTTCTTCTCCACTGTGGTGACTAGATATGTTGTTCTTGATGTTCTTCCTTCAGACACTAATAAAAATAAGAAGTATCAAAACGATTCCAAAGCCATAAATGCCATCAATGAAACACTTAGTGAGAATGAGTTGATAAAAGTCATGCATTGCAAATCAGCTAAAGAATTTTGGGACAAACTTGGGACTATATATGATGGTGATCTGAAGGTGAAGAAAGTGAAGCTCCAAACCTATAGGATGAGGTTTTAGAGCTTGATAATGAAGGAAGATGAAACTATTACAAAATATTTGAGAATATTTGAAAAAATGACCAATATGAACAAGAACATCGATTTAAAATTTGAAGATGAAGTCATTTTTCAGAAAATTATGAGGTATTTACCAACAAGATTTTATCCCAATGCTTCTATTATTAAAAAATAATTGATTTGAGCACTCTCATTATGGAGAAATTTCTTGCAATTCTTACAGCTTATGAGCTACATATTGTAGAAGATAAATATGAATATAGTGACGTTGCGTTCAAAGCCTCCAAGAAGTTCAATGGTATCACTAAAAATCTCAAGAAAATTCGAAAGAAAATAGAGGAAGAGGAAGAATACTCTAGTACTAAATCTGATAGAGAATTTTCTTAGTTTTCCAGTAAATTAAAGAGAGGTACGCGAAAGTATAAATGCATGTTTTCTTTCAAGTGTTTCGAATGTGGTGAATTTGTACATTTTTCTACAAAATTTCCACACAAAAGAAGTAAAAAAGGAAGAAAATAAGAAGGATATCAAGAGAAAGGACAAATCTCATAAATTTTCAAAATTTAAAGCTCAAAAGAGAAAGAGATAATACTCCAAATAAGAAAGTGATATTTAGGATGAAAGCAGTGAGAAATATTCATCATTAGAAGAAGAAGATCCCAAGGAATGTGTTCTTATCAACTAAATCAACCAACAATTATCCTTAAATTCACCATAGACTCAAACCCTTTTTGCTTTCTAGGGTTTGCAAATGTCTATCTTTGAACCCTAGACTTTTACTACTCTATTTTAGATGCATAGATTTTGCAATATGAAATATACCTTCATTGAGAGCTCAACTTCTTCTTTATAGGGAGTTGAACTTCTTTTATCAAGACACGTCTTTCTTATTTTCAGTATATGCATCTTGCAAGATGTCAATATCATGCTTCTTAGAGAACTGTGAAATATATATATATGTTACTTAAGCTTCTCTTGCAATGGATCATGATGTCTTAGTAGATATCATGTAAGACATATCACTGGCAACTGTAGCATATTACCTTTTACACTCACACAGGTTCCTTCATATCAAGAAGGTTGTCCTTAAGAGGTTCCTCGAGGATCTCTTTGTTAATTTTATTGAACTTCATGAGCTTTTCAAGCACATGACTCATACTTCAAGCATTAAGCTTCAAATTTATAACTGATTTCTTTTTTCCAGTCGTTATATTCAAGTGTGATTATACTTCAATTCTGTGACTTATCTTTTTGACACATGACATTAGATTAGATTCTACTTTTGAGTAAAATGCCTTTCCTAATGATTAAAGTGATAGATTTCATGCAATAAGGTCTCCAAGGTAACAGGAAAAATAGCTAGAAAATCTCTCTCAGAATTCCCACTGTATCACACAAAAACTAGTTTGCACCACCTATGCACATAGTATTCAATTGTTGCTTGTTGACTTGATTCACCCCCTTATCCTTCTAACCTTCTTGATTCAACCCATTTTGATAGTGTTTAAATTTTCCAAACACCATAGTTGTTAATGTTTCAATCGTGGATATTAAGAAGCCTTTATCCTCAGTTTCTTCATGAAAGGTTATTTACACTTGCTTGATGAGTCAGGATCCCTCTCATAGCCCACCTTTGATCTCTAGATCTTCCAACTTATATAGTAGTTCCCCATACTCTATTTATAATCAATTGCAACCCATTACCAATATGACATATGTAAACCTCGAAAAAAACATCAGCCCTAATGTGGGTGTTAATAATGGAGGCAATGATGGTGCTAATGTTGGCACTAAATTGGGTACCAACAATGGAACCAATCCTAGAACGAACATCACCCAACCATTATTTTTGTCTATGGCTAGTTTGAACCTCCTTGATTTGAACCAATTATTAAATTATCCTCTCCCTCATGATTTGAATTGGTTCCCTATGCCAACAAATATTCCCATGATTTTCCCTAACCTTGAGAGGAATTTAGGAGACGACTCCACCGACCATATTAAGTATTTCTACATGTGGTGTTCCTCAAGCTCCATAATGGATGACTTATTCCATCTTCATCTCTTTCATCTCTTTCATGGCACCTATCTAGTGTTTTCTACTATTGTGAATTTTTTCCTCTCATACATCTAGTTACATGTATTCCATGAAATGGGCATTGAAATTCTGACAACCTACCATCAAGCCATTTCCACCCACATCAATAATCACTTTTAGGATTTTTCTAGATGGTGGAGCTCGTGGAAAGCTTCAAAAAATATTGATTATTTCTTCATCGATTGGTTCATGAAGTCTCCCCTTCTTCCCATTTTCAAATATGTGACATCCACATTCCCCAGAACTAAGGAAGATGTCATCTAGAAGGCCATGTAGTATGACTTGATCTATGCTAAATTGGGCAACATTTAAATTGTCATCCCTAAGCACCACATTCTCACTCAGAAGACACTTCAACACCTAGGGAGTTACACCCAACCATGATGAAAAGCGGGGTATTGTTACTGGTGTTATGATTCATGTATAAATATGTGAGGATGCCATCATGAAAATAAGGCCAAGGGACGAAGCATTGAAATAGAGAAAAAAAGAAAATTTCTTCACATATTTAAAAATTCATTCAAACCCATAGTAGATGCTAATATAGTTGGGTGTTACGGTAACTATGTCTGTGTTTCATATTACAATAGCAGTACGCCTTGGGATGAATTCATGTAATGGATAACAGACATGGTACTTGGAATTTGTTTCGATGAGTTAGGAGCCCAACACAGACAAATAAAAAACCATGAGAGACTCAAAGAAAGGGGTTAATCTAAATATTATGAGGTTTCAACCTCTCTGTCATGTAGCTATTGCACACAGTTACAAGTTCCAAAATGAAGTCAAGCCATGGCCTAGAGACTCAAACAAAATTATATACAAGAGCTCTCCTCGGAAATGGAATGAGGATTTACAATTGTGTATGACTCATAACAAAGACACTGAAAGTTGTGAAAGTGTGGAAATGAACAAAAATGGTAGAAATGTAAGGGAGAACAAAAAATAAGAAAAATTAACTTTTTCACTATATTCAACAGGTCGAAAAAAATTCTAACTTGCATGGAAGCTTAAAAATGTATACCTGTTATGGATGTGTTACTCTTCAAATTAGTTGTATAAATTTCATGTTCTTGTTATGGGAGTCAAGGAAGGTTTTGATCTTGGATTTCCTCTCAAGAATTGAAATGTGTTGGAGTAAGTTACAATATTTTTCCTTAAACACCTTACTTTCGTTACAAATTACAATGTTCTCCTTAGGATTCAGAGGAGTTAACGCACATCATTTTATATTTACTTCACCCAATAATTTGTATGATTTACCAATCACCTCTGCCTATGTTGAAAATTAAAATTTGATCTATGCCAAATTCGGAAACCTTTAAATTTCCATCCCTAAGCACCACATTCTCACTCAGAAGACACTTCAACACCTAGGGCATTTTTTGTAGTTGACAATGTGATCAAAACTATTGAATACCATCAACCTCACCCATTTCCAACATCATGAATAGGCTATGGCCAGTCCAAGGCTAAGGAAAGATGAAGGCTTACCTAGATCCTCGAATGCACAGCAACAACTCCAGTATAAAATGACAACAGCTCCAGTCCAAAACGCGAAAACGATAGCGTGGATGAAAATGAGAGTGCAGAAATGTCGGGTGAAATAAACATTTTGGGATTTCATTATAAAAATCAAACTCTCGGACGAGAGTTAAAAAAAATCTTGGATGAGAGTTAAACAACTCTTGTTTGAGAGTTTTTTTAACTCTTGTCCAAAAGTCTTCCCGAGAGTTTATGTCAATACAACTCTCGGAGGAGAAAATGCATAACTCTCATCCAAGAGAATTTTAACTCCGATTAAACCCAATCAAACTCTCAGGCGAAATATTTGAAATCTCTCAGATGAGATTTTTTAAAATTCTCGGTCGAGAAATAGAGTTGACTATTTTCTCAGATGAGAAATTAATAATTTCTCCCAAATTCTAACCATCCGCCAAAAAGTGTTTCCCAACTTCGGGATTTCACCCCATATTTTTTTTTATTATAGAATCATATTCTTCCTCTATTTCTTTTCTCCACTCTTAAGATTCATTAGCATCATTAAAAATCATTGGTTTTATGACATTAAAAACACCACCCACTACAGATCCAATTGGAAAGTGTCCTACACCCATGGTATTCATCCACCCATATATGTATCCACCCATGGTATTCATCCACACATGGAATTTTACCCATGGTATTGTATGTGGCATCCACCCATGGTATGTATCCAGACATGGTATTCATCCACACATGGGATTTACCCATGGTATTGTAAGTGGAATCCACTCATGCTATTCATCACCCATGGTATTTATCTACCCATGATATTGTAAGTGACATCAACCCATGGTATTTACCCACCCATGGAATTTTCTTGTGGTATTGTACCTAAAAAAAATACTATAAGTAACAAGTCCCATTTTGCAAAAGGAGAGATTGTCCACCATAATGTTGTTTTTATAGTTATTCTTTATTTTAATAAAAAAAAAAAAATTGTGGTTTAAGTAACCGTTGGTTTCGTCATTTGTTTGGGAATTCAATTTTTTTAGATATTGGGGGCCTCCCCCCAAGATCCATTTCAATTTTTTAGATCTTGGGGGCCTCCCCACCAAGATCCGGATCAGTGGTATCAGATTCAGGTTACGACTCCATAGGAATGAGGGTTTGAAGCATATTTAAGCTTCAAATTTTTGCAGCAAAGTTCAATAAATATCATGAAAGTTCCACAACCTCCACAGAGAAATTTCTTCAGCTAAGCAGGACGAATGTTTTTTTTTCATTTCTTTGCATGAATTTTTAATAGGCGGTGAATTTTCAGATCAAATCTGAACGTTTTGGTGCAAAAAATTATAAAAAAAATAACATACTTGGATTCCTTTTGAAAAAATACTCGAACTAAAAAAACAAATAGCTGAATGTCAGTCTGGATGAGGGAGATATCACTGACTTAAAATCATCTATGTTGGAGAAATTTTCCGGATGGAAATTCATGGATGATGGATTTCCTACAAATTTTTGTGTTTTTTTAGCAGAATTTTAGAAAACGTATTTCATATCTCAGCTCCGCTCGAAAAATAACGCAATTTAAAAAAATAAATTTGTCGGATCAGAGTTCGAATGAGGGTGATATTGCTGATTTAAAACCAGCCATGTTTCTAGAAATTTTGTGACGACGGGACAAATGCAGCACACATTTGGGTTTCTAGAGTGTCCAAATAGCAATTCCAATCATGTAGGAAGATGTATAATGCTCATTCTATTTCAAAAAAACGTTATAATAAATATTATGAGTTATAATTACCAAGTTATGTACCTTTTACATTATATTTTATATCTAGAGAAACATTCGGAGGGGGTTCCCTTTGGAGAGTTTCCCTCCCACCCTGCCTTAGTAGGCACCTACTTCACATTCATCATTTTCAGCACACAAAAAAATGGCTTCAGTTCTTTGGATACATGTCATCCCACCCCAATATATATAGGCATATTCTACTTCATCAACAGTTAGCATCAAGGTTATGGGTCAACCACACAAAATCCTTTTCATCAAATTCTATTTTCTAGGCCATATATTGTTAGTATGAAAATTGGTCACAAGCATTATAGGGCATCTCTATCCTCAAATCTTCATTTTTCATGGTTTTGATTCATCCACAAACCCACACCTCATCGAATTCCATCTTCTAGGCCACACACTGTTACCATCACAGTTGGTCACAAGAGTTACAGGGTATCTCTATCCTTGGATCTATGTTTTTGATGGTTATGGGTCATCCACAAATACGCACAACATTGAAGCCCATTTTCTAGGCCACACACTACTAGTATCATAGTTGGTAAAAATAATTATAGGGTATCTCTATCCTTGGATCTCATTTCATCATAGTTCTGGGTTAACCATAGAAAACCATTCTCTTCTATGGCTCTTCATATTCAACAAAGAGTTCTCAGGAGAGAAATACACGTAATGGGGACCATTGCTTCTTAAGGAGTGAGGAATGATCTAAATGGAAAATTGCCTACACCCATGGTATTCATCCACCCATGGTGTTTATCTGCCAATTATATATTAAGTGGCATATATCCATGATATTCATTCACCCATGGTATGTATCCACCCATGATATTCATCCACACATGAAATTTACCCATGGTATTGTAAGTGGAATACACCCATACTATTCATAACCCATGGAATTGTAAGTAACATGTACCCATCGTATTCATTCACCCATGGTATGTATCCAAGCATGGTATTCATCTACAAAAGGAATTTACTCATGGTATTCTGAGTCCCATCCACCCATGGTATTGTAAGTGACATCTACCCATGGTTTTCATTCACCCATGGTATTTACCCACCCATGAAATTTACCTGTAGTATTGTAACTAAAAAATACTATAAGTAACAATTCAAATTTGTTAAAAGGATATATTTTCCAACACAATGTAGGTTTTATATTTATTATTTGTTTAAATAAAAAAAATGTGATTTTATTTACAGTGTGTTCTCTCCTTTTTTCGATTATTCTAATTTTTCATATATTTGGGGCCTACCCCCCCCCCCCCCCCAAGATCCATTTCAAATTTTTAGATCTTGGGGGACTCTCTCCCAAGATCTATATCAATAAGGGAATTGTCCTTATACATTTCAAGTAGGAAAATATGTCAAGTATATCTCATTGGAACTTCATTATCTTCATCATTTTTCTCTGAAGGTACTTCTGCACCTCTGGGTGGGCTCTCACTGTTGGTGTTATCCAAATCACTAGATTGTTCCTCAAGCTTTTGTTTCTCATTGTATTCTTATTATACTTTATTTCCTTCAAATTCACGAAGTATTTTCAATATTTCATAACAAATTTCATTGTTTCCTTCATTTGTGTGTTCATGGAAGATTACATATCTATTTGAAAATACTTTGTGAGTAGATGGATCGAACATTTTATATAATTTAAATTATGAAAAGTGTCCTACAAAAATAAATTTTATAGCTTTATCATCAAGTTTCGTTATGTTCTCCTTGAGAATATGTTTAAAGGCCTTACATTCAAATACTCTCAAATGGTGAACTATTGGTTTTAAAAAAATGCAAGGCTTTTAATGGGGTCTTGAGAATAACATACCTTGTTAGAATCATGTTCTTTAAATAAAAAACAGTACTAATGGCCTCTACCCAAAAATCATTTGAGAGATTCTTACTTTTAATCATACTACAAGAACAATCCACCAATGTGATATTTTTCCTTTTTGCAACATCATTCTACTGTGGAGTGTAGGGTACTGTAAATTACTACACAATTTTATGATCCTTACAATACTTCATGACGTTCCCCCAACCTATATTCTCCCTCTTCGTCTGAACGAAGGATATTTATGAACTTCCCTATTTTCTTCTCTCCCATGTTTTTGAATTCTTGGAAATACTCAGAGACATTGCTCTTTTTCCTAAGGGAGTACCCCCAATTGTACCTTGTGTAATCATGAATAACCAGTAGAAAATAATAAGCACCTCCTAGGGATCCTGATTTGAAAATGGGTTGGATAACTTGTTATTCTTTTCAAGAACCTCCCACTCAGTTAAACAAATAAAATATCTAGCTTATACTTGACTTTTGCAGAATTTATTCTTGAAACAGGTGTATGTTTTTAAACTAATTAGGTGCTTTAAGTCCATTTGTTTTTTCTGAAATTAAACAAGTTGAAAAGCCATATAATGCTACAATTAAAAATCAAGACATAACAACAAATTTAATCAACAAGTTCACCCGAATATTGTGCGCTACCTTTCATCAAGCTCTTGTCATCTTGACTTGGCTCTTTGCGATTACGACAAAACTTCTTTTACAAGTTACAAAACTCATCTCAAATGGTTTACTGAAATGAACCAATGGCTTTAGAATACCTTTTATATCCCTATTATGGCTATCATCACTCTGAAAATAGATCAAGGCTCCCTTAGACTTGATTCCTTTTGTCAATGCTCTTAAGTTACACTGAGCTTCTCTATGGAACTAACTCCCGTAGAATTATTCTTATGTCCCTAAAACCTCACCTAATATCTTTAGCACATATCATACCTCCAAAATGGACTGGTCATTTGTTCCAAAAGAGCAATGTGTCCCCAATCTAGCCCTCCAACAATTGTTTGCCGTCAGCTGCCCAAAAATTCCCTATAGGTTGTCGACCTTCAGAAGTTTTCAAATGACTTTGAAAATACATTATATGGATTCACAACATCAAAAATAGTCATAATAGACCACTTCTTCACTGAAATTGGCCTCCGACTGCCCCAGTTTCGCCTCCAACACTTGGTGGTACCCATTGGCACTAGGATTAAAGAAAACTTCTCTGTGTCTTCACGAGATATAGAATTCCTCAAAAGCTTCTAAAAACACCATCAATGGATTCATAATGCTCATTTAAATAAAAAATTACTATTTTTCTCTAAATAAGGACTCTAGCTACCCTGGCTAGGCCTCGAACTATTGTTGGTGCTTGCTGGCCTTGGGGGGCCCTGCAACTTTTCTAAAGCATTTCCACTTTCAAAAGTCCTCTATAGGATCTGAAACCCACTCCATTAGTTTCATAATTTGTGAAACATCCAAAATTGACTATGGTATTACGGAGAAAGGCCTCTACCTGCACTAGCTAGGCCTCAAACTGCTGCTAGCCCATGGTGGCCCTAGTGGCACCTAGAACTTCTCTGAAGAAAAAACCTGCTCAAAAGACCTCTGATGGCTCTAAAACCCTTAGCAATGAGTTTGTAATGTCTGAGATAGTCTAAGTTCACTATTGGCACTCCAAAATTGGTTGAATCTACCTCAAGATAGAGCCTAAACCCATTTTCCCAATGACCCCTAAAAATCCTCCACTAAACTTGGAGGAACTGGACTTAACTCTAGTTAAAAGTGGAATCTAAACCAACAATGGTGCTCCATCTAAAATGCCTCCATAGAAGTCATTAGCATTAATTTTTTTGGTTTAGTTGGGCACATGCCACCAAAAATTCCGTGGTCAAGTTAAAAATTGGAGCAACAAACTCCGAAACTGTCGCTTACCTTACGCCATGTGGCAAGGGTAGCCTTTACCCGTCGTTGTTTGCGATTAACGGTTTAGGCCCCCGGGCTTGGGGTCAAGGAAATATGGGAGGGACTGGACCTTAGGGCTGGCCCCTCCAAATGACTAGTCATAAAACCTTAACACATTAAATATAATGCATTGACATATGTTGTTAAGAAACACCACTGTCAAAGAGGTTAAGGTGTGGGCACTGCATCCATGACGTCTTGTGATCTGTAACATTCCTATTTTAGCACACCGCTAAATGGAACATTAAATTTTTTTTTTTATCACCAAGAAGGTAAATAATTAGGTAAGGAGGCCCATTCTTATTAAAACAGGAATAAAATCCCTCAAAATGTGCAAAGGGGTAATCATAATAGTTGGATTTCACACCCCTATGTGTGAAAGAGGACAATTGCATGGAGACAATGTCAAGTTTGACCAAGTCAACAGCGTTGGGAGAGGATTTCATTGTCTATTCAGAATTTGTGCATTCTCCTGCTGTTTAGCAGAGTTGCAGTTCTACTTAGCACGAGGGATTCATGTTTAGGATTCCTTCTCCTTATTGAGAGGCCTCTTGAGGGATTGCACTGATTTGCCTCACATCCAGGCTTGAGGCCAAGCATCCTCCTTCAGCTATAGCGTTATTTTTGAAGCAGGATAACTTTGTGTTGCAGGGTGTTACAGTGAGGGTTCAAAACACCACTTCCATCAGCTATTTTTCAGAGGAGGATTCTCTCTTTCCTTTGATCTTGGCAGTGGGCCAACTCATTCCCTTGCCCCTACATTGTAGTTTGCTTCAGTAACTGCGTTATTTCTAGTGAGAAATTGTTGTGGGGATTTTGCAGATTGTTTGGAGGGTGAGATCTTCAGTGACAGGATCAACCTTTCACTCAGAAGATCCATTGGAGGATTTTTATTCATCTGTTGGAGCATCTTCATCCTTCTCCTTCCATTTCCAGTTCTTGATTTGCAGTTTCTACCCTGCAACTTTGGCATTTTGCAGATTTTGTATATTTGAGCCAATATTTCCAGGATTGACTTAAGGTAGTCTTTGGGAGCTTAGATCTTCATTCCTGATGTTGTATGGGCCACACATTTTAATATCTATGTCTTTACATATGTTAATATGCAGTTGTTCTTATAAAACTACGTAGTCATAGCTTGGGCACTTGTATAACAGTGTTTTGTCATCATCTATGTACTTGTTTCTCGAGGTAGAACATTGCCTCTCTTGAGTAGCTTCTTCATAAAGATATTGTACACATGTTTTGTTGCTATGATCAAATTAGATGGATATGAGTTCTCCTATCATTTTCTAAAGTTGATGCAACACTGCTCTCCCATTGCTATGTTTGCATATTGCTGATCTCCAACTTTGGAATATCTTAAGATATTCTTATTGTTGTAGAAATCCCTTATTTTGGGATATTACACGATCGACTCCCGTTGGCTCCCCACAATTTTATTAAACAGTCCAGGGGACATGTGGCGGCCTCAGGGCTGGCCATGTGTTGCCCATTCATTGGCCTTTAAGAAAGCACATGCAGCCTCTTGCCCAATATACATCTACCACTTGGCAGCACATGAGTGGTCCAAATGGAATATTCTAGGGAATATTATAGGGAATATTTCAAGGAATATTCTAGGAATATTCCCTAGAATATTCTCCTTTCAAATTTCAAAAAATTCTAATCAAAGTTGGTTAAATTCCAAAAATTGGAATTTACGGGAATTTCCAAAGCACGATAACTTCTTCATATGGTGTCGGTTTTTCAAACCGTTCCCGGTGCCAGAATCGGGAAGAAAAGATCTATCAGGTCACTTAGGTTTGGCACACTTCCAAAAACTTTTAATTTTGAGCTATCACTTAGGTCCTTGATCCAAATCTGATCACACCTCCCCATTGGGAATCTTTTGGACCCCAAAAGGCTGATATATTGATCTGTACAATAGATGAGAGTACAACACCCTCTTATTTTCAACCTCCATACACTTGCCTTGCATGGCTAGTGCCTTTGAATCAAAATTCGAAGGTAGTCGACACTTCCCTTCCTGAATTCTCTTGTCCTCCTGTCAATAATTATCTTCCTTGAAATCTCCCATAAATTTATGGCGAGAAATTTCCAAAAGGTAGTTGAACATCATGTCCTTGATCATCGATCCAAGGTGGTTCAAAAAAACATGATATTACAACAAAAATCATGCATACATAACTAAAATTTTCATATGTACAAATGAGTGTATGTATTACTATGTCAAGAAGTCAAACCACTTCTTAACAAGCCACTTCCACAATAATTTTGCTACTGAAAATCTTCTTCATGTGAAACATATGTTCTCACATCTGTCCTTGGTTCTAATTTTTCCAGTCTTTCTATCCTATTTCATCATGTGCTTGGGATGATTAGTTGGATGCAATGTCCAACATTGGGAAACAACATATCCCTTATTCTGGCAATGTGTGCAAGTCTTATGCACCTTCTTTGGAAGTTTCATTTTCCTCATATGTTTCCTATATGCCTTCATCCTCTTCCAGCATTTTGAAACAACATGGTTACACAAACCACAATATGCACAAAAACTCTTTCTTCCATTCAAGCATGGAGAATTGTCATGACTTGAAGAAACATAATCAAATTGACTATGGGAAGAATTATACCTCGAATGTTTCTTTCCAGGTCCATCCTTTTTACCTTCTTAAGGAGATGAACTAGTAGAGTTTCTATCTTTCTCTTGAAGATTAACATCAACGTTCTTGTCTTGATAGTTGTCTGAGCTCTCATGCTCTCCATAAGCTTCATGTCTACTTACATCTTGCTGCAACATAGGCTTTAAAAAATGGCAAACAACTTGAAAACGAACTTGACATGTTTGTGGTTTAGAAATTGTAACAAAAATTCTTTTTGAATTTGTCTCACATGCCTTCATGGCTTTGGCGTCTTCACCATAATATTGAACATAACCAAGAACAAATTTCTTAGGTCCTTCCTTAACCAAAATATATTCAATCATGCCTTCGGAATCTCTACTCAAACCCTTGCCTTCATAGCCCATTTTAAACATTAACTTGGACCCTATACCTCTAGTGTTCTTTTCAAATGAACCAACACATCTATCTGAAGAGGAAACTGAAGACAAATTAGAGTGTATTACCTCTTCTTCACACATGTTCTTGGTCAAATCCCATTGGGCTTGATGGAGCTGTATCTCTATCTCATGCAATATTTGAAGAATTTCTTCCTTCTCTTGCTTAATAGCAACTGATTTATCATGAAGTCTAGTGCTTTCTCTTCTATCTTCAGACAAAATTTGCACCATGTCCTTCAAGATGTAGAATTCATGCTTCATGTCTTCATCAAAGAATCTTGTGAAGGAGGATGAATTTGAAACCTCACTTGTAGAAGTTGTCAACTTATGAAAATGAAAAAAATAACTTCAATGAAAAATTCCAAATCTTTCAAAACAATTGAAAAAGGTTCTGAATAAAATGGTTGTAGATTCAAGCTCTTCTTCAAGCATCCTTTTGCAAACAAACCCTGTTGTGCTTCGAGTGTTGCTTTGAGGTCCTTTGGGTAAGGAAGATGCCTTCAGCCCTTTCTTCCTTCTTGTCCTCTTCTAGACTTAGCTATCAATATCTTGCCCTTCACCTCTATCAAACTCAAACTTGTAAGCAACAATAAGTTTGCAAACAATCAAATTCTTTAACAGTGAAAACACCTTTCAAGTCAACAAGCAAACTTGTGCTTTGTCAAGCAAGAAACTATGCTCCGATACCAACCTGATCTAAAAATGGGTTGGAAAACATGTTATGCTTTTCAAGAACCTCCCACTTAGTTAAACAAATAAAATATATATCTTATACTTGACTTTTTGCAGAATTTATACTTGAAACAAGTGTATGTTTTTTAATTGTTTAAGTCCATTTGTTTTTGCTGAAATTAAACATGTGAAACATTCATATAATGTAGAAAATAAAAATCAACACATAACAGAAAATTTAATTGATCCAGGTGGATATTGTTGGCCAACCACCTATTCCATTTTGACCCACACCATCAATTCTTGTAGCTTTTCACATTCAACACAACTCGCTATTTTTAGCAGGCTTTCGGGTCCTGCACTCCCAGAGCCATTTTGGGGCATTAATGATCTAGGTGGATATTGGTGGCCACCCAAATATTCCATTTGAACCCCCACCATCAGTTCTTTCATATTTTAATTTGCAGCAAAGCTTACTATTTTTAACAGTTTTCTGGGTCCTGAACTTTCGGAGCCATTTTGAGGCCCTAAACGACGTTTTTTGGGCAGCACGCCTGCAGTGAAGATGATTCTATTTTCGAATTGATATTCATGGCAATACTTGTAATCCTCATATAGATCTTTCTAATGATGTATCATGTGCATCAAACGAAAGTTGAAACACCAATTTACCCAAACGGGGCCCATAGTTTTGGCGATTCATCTCCTAGGGTTAATTTTTTGGACGTTTAGAGTTCACCATTGTTTTCTCAATAATAAATAGGCCCTCGAGCCTCATTGTAACAGATTTCATAGGCTGGTAGCCACCATATCTCTTCTCATAGATTCACTACCATCACCCTAGCTATTTTATTTCCATTATGTCTGTAAGCATATTTCTGTTATTTGATATTAATGAAATGAAGCATTATTTCCACTAGGTCTCTATGTTTATGGTTATTTCTGTATTCTGTTGCGTTCCTACATAAATCCGAATCAGTGGTATCAGAGCGATATCCTCTTTCTTTGTTTTTCTTTGCATAAATCCAACACGGTCAGGGTACAAGGTGTTAGGGATCGATCTGGTTGAACCCTTGCAAGATTAGCCTCACAAACGTCGATGACCTCCCATGGCAGAAGAAAATAAAGATGAGGGAGGAGGATATCCTATCAAAATATTGCTCGAGGAGGCCCTCAAGAAACAAAGGAACACGACGATGGATAAGTTTGCTCAGATCCTTCAACGACTTCCCACTTATGGTGCATCTGCATCCAACAGCCACTCTGGAGGTGCCAATCCCTTCAAGGTACTGGTAAACTTTGACATTCCTATATTTGAAGGCCAAATATATGAAAACGCCATAGATAGATGGTTAAATTTTCTGGAAGGTTATTTCTCGGTCCATGATTTCTATGACCGATAAAAGATTATTTTTGCACTCCTCAAAGCCGCCCCCAATGTCAAAGACTGGTGGGAAACCTATTGTGAGTAGTAGGACAAAGGGGAACCCTCTCTGTTCTCAGACACACTCACTTGAAATTTGTTCCAATATGGCATCAATGAAAAATATCACCCCATGGGGAGCTATGAGGACAAATACATCCAATGGAGCATGCTGCAGAAACAAAGGGATCAAGATGTGCATGAACTGACGAATCTGTTCCATACACTACGCACGAGGTTGGGTATTAAATATTCATAGAGACATTTGGTGCTCAATTATTGTCTGCACAAACACATTCATGAGGAAATGGTGTTCCTCGACATTACATCACTTGGCACGGCATATCGCTATGCCGCCAAGATCAAGCAGAAATTTAAGCTGAAGAAGTGAGACTTTGGATCTGCGAATCTAAAAGGAGCCCCTGAAATAAAGAACAAGGGGCAAAGTCAAAATGGTGTGACTTAGAAAAACACCACAAATCCAAAGAACGACACAGGGAAGAGGTGTGAAATTCATAACAACCCCACTCACAGCACAGACAATCATTGGTGGCTGAACTAAAGGCACCTAAATCAGATGCATTTTTTGATCCTCAGTCTGAACCAGACAAAGGCAATGACAAAGGGAAGTAGATCATTGATGTAGATCCCACTACAATTTTTTCCACCACCAAGACCCAAAGGGAGGATCCAGAGGATCCAGAGGGGGGCGCCTCTTCCATTCGCAGATGTGGGTGAACGGTTCTCTGCTGCAATTTCTTATCGACAACGGAAGCCAAAAGAACCAAAATTCAGAAAAGGTTGTGAAGTATTTTCTCCTACCGACCATAGCACACCCACAGCCATATACCATCGAGTGGCTCCACCCAGGGAGAGATCTCCTCATCTGCCAGAAGTGTCTCCTTCCATACAATATGCAGCCATTCACGGATGAGGTATTGTGTGATGTTGCTCCTCTTGATGTAGCTGATGTATTATTCGGCCAATCATACCTGTGGAGGCGGCATGCTGTGTATGATTCTAGGCCTCACGTTGTTTTTATTACTTTGGGAAATAAGTTGTATAGGATACCAGAGGTAGTACCGCCTCCTGCCATCTCTTTGACTACTGCAAAACAACGCAGTAAGATTGTTTCCCAAACCAGGAAATTTATTTTCCTTACAAGTTGCTCACAGGAAAAGAATATTTTGGCGAAAACCTCGAAACAGGGCTCCCCTTCACAGCTGCTGCAGATGGACAAATTCATGGAGGAATACGAATAAATTTTCTCCTCACCCACATAGGTTCCTCTACACTGTCAGGACAAGCACACCATTGATCTGACCCCCGATGCACCACTGCCTGATGTTTCCATACCTCATGAGACTACACAGACTGAATCCACATGTGTACTATCTAAGGCTGATAAAGAAACAAAATTTACTAAATGCATCGAGCATGTCGGCCCGCAGGTCTATGACATCTGCGACAAATCTAATACTGAGTTCAACAGAATTTTCCTCATCTCATGGAGGTTCTCAATGCAATGGGCAGCATTAACTCCTAAGGGAGGAGTGATCTAGGTGGATATCAGTTGCCACCCACCTATTCCATTTTGACCTGCACCATCAATTCTTGCAGCTTTTCACATTCAACACAACTTACTATTTTTAGCAGGTTTTCGGGTCCTGCACTCCCGTGGCCATTTCAGGGCATTAATGATCCAGGTGGATATTTTTGGCAACCCACCTATTCCATTTGAACCCCCACCATTAGTTCTCTCAAATTTTAAGTTGCAGCAAAACTTACTATTTTTCGCAGTTTTTCAGGTCCTGAACTTTCAGAGCCATTTTGAGGCCCTAAACGACATTTTCTGGGAATTGCGCCTCTGGAAAATGTGATTCCATCTCAAAATTGATATTTTTAGAAACATTCGTATTCCTCAGATAGATATTTTTAACGGTGTATCATATGTGTCAAACAAAGATAGTATGCCATAGTTACGACCCCGGGAAGTTGAAACACCAATTTACCCAAATGGGGCCCATAGTTTTGGCACTTCATCTCCTATAGTCAGGTTTTTTGATGTTTAGAGTTCTCCATTGTTTTCTCAATAATAAATAGGCCTTCGAGCCTCATTATAACAGAGTTTAGAGGTCGATAGCCGCCACATCTCTTCTCAGAGATTCACTACCAACACCCTAGCTATTTTATTTCAATTCTGTCTATAAGAATATTTATGTTATTTGATATTAATGAAATGAAGCATTATTTCTTCTATGTCTCTATGTTTATGGTTATTTCTGTATTCTTTTTCATTCCTGCATTAATTCAGATCATTAATCTAGGAGTTCACTCGAATATCGTGGGCTACGTATCCTTGAGCTCTTGTCATCTTGACTTGGCTCTTTGGGATTATGGAAAAATTTATTTTATAAGTTATAGAACTCAACTCCAATGGTTTACTGAATTGAACCAATCAATTTAGAATACCATCTATATCCATGTTATGGTTTTCATCAATCTGAAAACAGATCTAGGCTCCCTTAGACTTGATTCCTTCTGTCGGTGCTCTTGAGCTACACTGAGCTTATCTATGGCACTAACTCCCTCAGAATTCTTCTTTTGACCCTGAAACCTCATCTATTGTATTCAACACATATCATACCTCCAAAATGGACTGATCATTTTCTCCAAAAGAGCACTGCATCCCCAATCCAGGCCTCCATCCACTGTTGGACCTAGGCTGCCCAAAAATTCCCTGTAGGTTCTTGACCTTCAGAAGTTTTCAAATCACTCTAAAAATCCCTTCAATAGATTTAGAATGTAAAAAATAGTCAGAATATACTATTAGTTCACTGAAATTTTCCTGCAACTGCTTGGTTTCACCTGCAACACCTAGTGGCACCCCCTGGCACTAGGGTCAAAGAAAATTTCTCTGTGGATTCACGATATCTAGAAGTCCTAAAAATATTTTGTAAACTCCATCAATGGATTTAGAATGTTCATTATAGTAAAAAATGACTTGGTTTGTTGAATAAGGCCTCTAGCTGCGTTGGCTAGGTCTCGAACTGCTACTGGCACTTACTGGCCCTGGTGGCCCCTGAAAATTATCTGAAGAATATTGCTTTTCAAGAATCCTCTATAGGCTCTAAAAACCACACCATTAGTTCCAGAATGTCTAAAACATCCAAAATTTACCATTGGATTGTTGAGAAAGGCCTCTAGCTGCAGTGGCTAGGTATCAAACTGCTGCTGGCCCATGGTGGCCCTACTGGCCCCTACAACTTCTTTGAAGAAAAAACCTTCTCAAAAGTCCTTTTCTGCATCTGCAACCCTCACCAATGTGTCTGGAATTTCTGAGATAGTAAAAATTGACTATTGGAGCTCGAAAATTGGTTGAATATAGCTCAAGATAAAGCCTAAACTCATTTTGCCCAATGACCCTTAAAAATACTCCACTAAACTTGGAGGAACTGGACTTAACTCCAGTTAAAAGTGGAATCTCTACCAACAATGGCGCTATGGCTAAAAACCTGCCATACAAACCATTAGCATTAATTTTTTCGGTTTAGTTGGGACATGCCACCAAAAATTCACGGTCAAGTTAAAAGTTAGAGCAACAAACTCCGAAACCACTGCTCACCTCCTGCCATGTGACAACGGTAGCCTTTACCAATCGGTGTTTATGGTTAAGGGTTTAGGTCCCTGGACTTATGGTTGAGGCCATATGGGAGGGGCTAGCCCACAAGGCTTGCTCCTCCAAACGGCCAATCATAAAACTTTAACATGTTAAGTATAATGCGTTGACATATGTTGTTAGGAAACACCATAGCCCAGGCAGTTAAGGCATGGGCGTTGCATCTGTGAGGTCATGTGATCAACTCCCGTTGCCTCCACACAATTTTATTAAACAGTCCCGGGGACACGTGGGGGCATCAAGGCTAGCCATGTGTCGCCCATTCATTGAGCCTTTAAAAAGCACGTGCAACCTCTTGTCCAATATACATCCGCCACTTAGAAACATATGACTCGTCCAAATGGAATATTCCAGGGAATATTCTTGAAAATATTTCGAGGAATATTATAGGAATATTCCCTCGAATATTACCTTTTTGAATTTCCCAAAATTCCAGAAAAACTTGGTGAAAGTCAAAAAATTGCAATTTACTCATTTTTTTTCAAAACATGATATCTTCTTCATCCGGTTTCATTTTTTGAACCATTCACGGAGCTGGAATCTGGAAGACGAGATCTACCTAGTCACTCAAGTTTGGCACAATTCTGAACACTTTGAATTTTGAGCTATCACTTAGGTCCTTGATCCAAATCTGATCAGATCCAGTCTTCATGGGTCCACAAAGATTAGAATGCATATGTTCTAATACGTCTCTTCTTCTCCTATTATAATTATAAGGGAATTCATCACTATGAATTTTTCCTAATTCACAGACCTCACAAGTAGCATACTAATTTTTTAACATAGGGATTCCTTCAACCATTCCCTGATTCTGGAACAACAAAAAATCATGATAATTGATATGACCATACCTATGGTGCCAAATACTTTTTGTTGAGATAGATGTAGAATTCAGTGTTTGATGAATTTTGCTGGTGACATCAAGCTTTTACAAGCCTCCGAATTTGAATACTGAAGAAAAAAAATTTCAGTGATCCAACAAATATTTTACTATGCAATGTGTTTTGAAGAATTCAACCATCATATTTTCATCTGTAATTGTGGACCCATAGGTTATATTTTTCCTGATCCTGGGCACATAAATGACATTATGAATGTGCCTCACACTATCATTGGGAAATGTTCCAAGAATGTCTTAATATCACTTGATCTGATGTGCATGATCATCTCCAAGATAAATGTGTACACCATTTCTTGTTTCCATGAAGTTTTCATACCAGCTCTTATTACATCTGATGTGAATTGAAGATCCAAAGTCTACAAAACAAGCATTCACATAATCCGTTTTAGCAGACAATGCAATGTTAGACATGAATAACTTAATATTTTTGAGATTATAATTCAAGGCTTCTATTACTAAATTTCCTATATTATTATGTTATTATTCCTAGCGTCATCACTTTTCTTCTTATAACAGTCTCTGGAAAGATGCCCATATTTACCACAAAAGAAAAAATTCATTCTATAATCATTTCTCACAGATGAAATACCTTTATTAGGCTTTTAAAATGGACTTCACTAATATGGACTTCAACCTTTAATTCCTCCAATTTTCCCTTTGAATAAATTATTCTTCACCAAAAGTGCTAGATTTTGATCCCGAGGCTTTAAATTCTTGAGCCTCTCTTCTTCCTGCATTAGTATACTTGTCAATTCCTTAAAAGTGGGAGCTTTATCCCTTGATGCAATGCCTATAATAAACATTTGATAGTCCTATGACATTCCATTTAACATGATTGTCACAAGATCAGTACTAGGTAATGATTCTTCTATGCCTCCCAAATTATCTGTAAAATCCTTCATTCATGAAACAAAGGCACTAACAAATTCATTTTATTCCATTTTAATATAGAGGAGTTTAATTTTCAGGAAGAGGACAAAATTTTTATTCTTAGTCTCATACAACTGCTTCTTTGTATTATAGGTTTCATTAGAGGTCTTCCAGTCACGAATGTGATGTATTATATTATTTATTAATAAGCTTTATTTATAATAATTTTTCTTTGTTCTCCCGCTTCTCCTAGTCTTGAATCGATGTAGTTTTCATGCCTGCAACATTTTTTTCTTCTTCTCCCTTTGTGATGGTCCAAAGAACATAGCCTTATAGCCGTTTTTGCATATTTAATTTTGAGTTAACATATTTGGTGCCATCCAATTTATTGGACTCATTCATGTATGAATGTACAAGTGGATTCATCATTTTTCCAAAAAATAACAATCTTCAACATTGTATTTCTTCCTTATTTGTACGTCATGAGCTTCACCGTAAACACGCTTCTCCAATTGGTTTTAACAAAGAGAACACTTCTTCAAGTGGTTTCAAATAATTCCAATCTCAATTCATGTTTAAATAATACATAATAAAAAAACTTATGCTACATAATCAATGTTCCACGTCATTTTCCACCATGGCAAAACAATTGTCACAATCGATCTTTCGTTATCCATCGATGTGTTACAAATCATTCCCCCTGCAAGTCCAGAACTCAAAAATCCTGAAGAAAGTGTGGATTCTATGTAACAAGGTCCAAAAACCTAGTTTTGGTCACATGCCCACTTTCCTAGCCCCTTTGCTAGCCATTTTTTGTGCATATACAACTCTTACCATTAAAGCCTGAATAGAAGTGTGCTTTTTCTTCCACTATAAATTGCACATATGACTCAACAAAAGGTGAATATAAAAAGTGCAATTTAGAAGCTTTGTTGGGTGAATATATCCCAAATGAAAGCTTTCAGGTCATGCTTATTCACGCCTAACCTCTATGATCATGGAGCTAATTCCCATTCTTCAAGGAACCCTAATCCCACCTTTAGTTCATATAATCCTTGAAATAAGGATCTGAAACCTCCTCCTTTGGACCTATAAATCAAACATAGGCTACATGGTTTAGATGGATTACTGAATGTAGGCTTTTGTTGCTCAAATAAGTTTGGAAGGATTCTCATCCAGGGAAGATATTTTAGATCATTGGAAGGAGCCTCACTTCGTCAAGGTCAGGGTCGTGTTACTCCTTTATTCTTGAGATTAATACAAATGAGTTTTTATTCACACTATATTGTCCAATGGAAGTGATAAATGGTTTATTTTGCTTCTATTTTTCCATTGAAATGATATTAGGTACTATTATCCTTTATCAGTACTATGATTTGTATTGAATTATTTATTTTGTATATTCCTTTGATCTCTTGCTTTTTTTATGTCTCCAGATCTAGTCTTTAAGCATTAAGGAGTTTTATCAACCAATAGAGATATCTTCATCATGCATTTCATAAAAGGTATGGATTCCATCTCTTACGATTCTAATTTATGATTCAGTATATTCAAACTGAGGGAAATATTTTCTTTCTTGTGTATTTGTTACTAGAGTTAGCCATTAATCATAGGGATATTGCTTCTCTCTGCATTAGCAATTAGTCTCTCGTAATAAATTGGTGGCTCCACTGGGTAATGTCTCATTCTTCATTGTCTCCTTGTTTCGGTCTTTCGAACCTTGTCTGATAGTCTTGCATGGGTGTCTATAGGATAGTGATATTCTAGATTTTGTTAATTTTTTTCTTGAATCCTTATTCTCTCTTAAACGTTCTCGACCTCCACTATCTCTCTTCAACAACAGAGTGCAAATTTATCCGTTGTTTCCTTAGCAGTAATGTGTATGCTAACTCAACTATACTTTCTATCTGTGCACATATTCGAATTTTTGAAAATTTGGGTTTTCCTTATATTAAAGTTAGGATTTTTGGTTTTCTATGTTTGATTATACTTGTTGATAATATCAGATAGTATTTGTGACTTTGATTGATTGTAGTGAATATGTCTTCTTAGAATTTATGTTTTAATGAACTAAGGTAAGGGATTTGTCTGATTTCGTATGGATCCACCAAACAAAATATTGGTTGATATGAATTTAATTTCTTCTTGAATTTTTTCTGTCAAACATATCAAATTTAGCGATTATTTTACTCATTTTTCAAAGATATTTTGGTTTAATTAAACCTAAGGTTTGTCAAGAATATATTTTTTGATGAGATGTGCATATTTGACTAAATTTGGAAACGAGATTCATTTTTCTGTTTGTATTTAATTTTTTTAGAATTACACTATAAATTATTGATTTCATAAGATTCATTTGAGAAAAAGCATTTTGAGGATTTGACTTTTTTCTTACGCATCTTGAAAAATTTTGAGTGCTTCTTTGTCAAAGGAAAGTTTCATGTTTTTTGAGATTTTCAACAAATTGAAAGCTTAATTTATATACTTGGCTCATTACAAAGGGAAAATTTGTGTTTGTGAAAAGAGATAAAGTGAAATTAAGGGTTATTTCATTTTATTTGAAAAATTCAAAAAGCTCTTTATTTCCTGTAATTAGGAATTTATCGAAATTAAAAGATCACAACATCATGTTCGATTTCATTAGAGTTTTGAGTTAGGTCATAACATGATCAGTTTCACATCCATTTATCCATTGAGTGAATAACATATTAAAAAAAACTTCTAATAAAATAAATTTAGAAATTTTTATATTTTTAGGGCTCTTTTGCACCTACATTATTTCAGGTTGTAGGGCCTTGGAAAAGGGAAGTGAGTTGCCTTTCCAAATGTGAAAACAAAATCACTAGAGTCTTGCAATAGGAATTAAATCTAGTTATTAAATTTTGGCTCTTGGAAGCTCCTATAACATGGGAGTTAAGAACAAGATCATATCAGACCTAATGGATTGATCGACCCCATTTCATTGGTTATGGTAGAGTGATTTGCAAGCATTGCAAACGGTGTCGAAACCTTAGATTAACCCCGTTGAGGAAATTTCAAGGTGATTGAGATTTTTTGCTCTTCCCTTACATGTATTTATTATCTAGGAATGTCCCCCCAAGTTAAATTTTTGTAAGATTTAACCTTAGATACCATAACCTTGGGGCTATAACACAAGATGATGACAAATGGGAAGTTTGTGTTGTACTTGGAATAGACGTTGACTAGACTCACTCAAACCCTTTTTGGAGGGTGTTCTTGACTCGATATGGGATAAGTCAAGTTTCTTGCACCACATCATGTTCATTAATAAGGTTGTAAGCGTAGCTGGTTCCACCCGCTCTATATTTATTTCATTTTTCACATTGATCTCTTTGACGTTGGATTTCATCACCAACTAATGATTTCACTATGGAAAATTTTCTTGCATGGATTGATTCCTTATATTTACTAGCGTTTGTTTATGATTGGTTTTAACTTTTACAGACTTTAGGTGTGAATTGTGAATATTATTTGAATTCTTAATAAACATTCATCATGGATGATTTACCAAGGAATTGACGTAGAATGTGGGGATTGTCTCATGAATATTCAGGGAGGAAGTTAAAAATATTAAGAATGAGAGGTTAAAATAATAAATATCTTAGACCTAAGACTAACTCGAAACAACTACCATTGTATAATCTAAGATAGTATAAACTGGAGTGATTCAAATTCAAGAATTAGAATGGGGATTAGATCCATCTGCTATAGTAATTACCAAAATTGTTCATCAATCACTTGATATCAATGAGGGTTCATATACACAATACACAGAACTAGAAACCAACAAACCTTAATCTAATATCTTTTAACTTGAATCACCTTCAGCTGCTATATCCCCTACTCTTGCATTCCCTTCACCACGAAGGAAACTCATAGTTACAACTTAACTACCTCCTCGTCTCCTTATTATTGAATACATTAATGAATAATAGGAGGAATAATCACCACATACCCCTGTTTGTATGGGTGAAACAACAATTTTTCCTAGACTTCCTTTTAACCCTTTCTGACCTGATCCTTAGTATTTCACACCTTTGAACTATAAAAGTATTCCACATATCTAGACTCCCTCTTAATTTTCACTGAGACAATTATGTTAGGAATTCCTTCTGGGAGTGTACCTACTGATACTTCTATCTTTTCAAGCTCTCTAGGGTCATTATGGTATGGGGGTCCATCAGTTCCTTCTAGGTACCAACCACTTTCTAGAAACATTTCAGGAGCTTCTCCTTCATCTTAAACTTCTACTTCACCATCTCATCTATCTACCTCTATTGCTCAAGGCATCACTTCCACACCTCAAATACCTTCAACATCATACCAATGTATTAACATGATATATGGAAATTTAGGTAATCCTCAAATAAACCCAAGTGGTGTTTATTATCCACCTTGAGGGAAACCATCCTATCCTCCACCTGCATGACAAACTCTTATTGTGTCATATCCTATGGCTGGAGGACAACATTTTGTTGAAAATTATGTAACTATGCTTAGATAACTCAGGTAGCTCCAGGTCAACCTACTGTGTCTTAACCCTTGATTGGTACTCCTTACCAAGCGATGAATACTATTTTGGACATTCATTTTTGTCAGCATCCTATTCAAGTTTCTCCACAAGTTCCAATTTACCAACCTATTACTCCTACTAGGTAATCTATTCCATGAATACCTATTCAAGGTATTCCCATACAATTCTAGAAACTACTCTAGGGGATTCTAGAAACACCTGTCCAAGAGCATGTCCAAACAAATTTAAAAGCACCTATTCAACAATAGGTCAACATCGTCTTCAGCAACTAGTTCAACAACCTATCCACGATAGTCCTCAAATACATGTTCAATCTACTATTCAAACATATGTTCAACATTTTGTTCCATTTTCGCTCCTAATACAATTTCTAGGAGTATCACAAACAATAGTCAAAACTACACCTCAAATATCAGTTCCACAAACTACATAGGCTATCCCTCAAGCATCTTCCTATCAAATTGGTCCCACTTTCCAATCTACCACAGAGATTCCTATGGAACATCCTCCTATAGGCATCATGCAGACACCATATGAAGGTGAATATTTTCAAGGAGAACCTTTCCCAAGTCAATTCGTTCAAGGTGAGACTTTATAAGGTCAACATGTATAAGGAAAATATTATTTGCACCAAATTGTTCAAATTTCACCTTTTCAGAGTCAACTGTTGGTGTCTCGTGGTTTGGCAGATTGGTATACCAAATGACAAGGCAACGTGGAACCAGTCTTTGAAGTCCTAGGACCTAGCCTTCCTGGACTCAAAGAGGGATCTCTCTATTTGTTTGCAAAGGATATGAACTTGTTTTCTTTGTAGGGTTGATTTTTTGCTAGTTATTAAGTGTGGGGTTTTTTTGTTTGTTTTGGTTAGGTATAATGATCAAGAAGCATAGGTAGAATGAAGAAATCTATAAGTCATTGGGAAATGGAGCCTAACGGAAGTCATGATAATTTCATCAATGCATCGGGGAGCATCATAGAGAAAATCTAACTTGGCCAGTGGATCTTCAAGTTTTTCAGGGGTAATGAGATGGGCATCAATTGTAAGAATGAAAAGTAGGGTAAAGGGAAATTATTAATCCTTTATCATATGTACTTCTAAAAAAAGGGACTTAAATATCAAAAAACATGAAGACACAATCAATACATAGGGAAAACCATAAATTCCACAATTCAAACTTCAACAAATAATAATTCAAGAAAAACTTTTCCAATTAAATATAGAAGGCGAGAAACTCATTTAACTTCTAGTGATTTCATCTTCAAGGACATAAAACACTTAAGACACACATATAACTATAATCAGAGAAGAGAGAACTCCTAAACATCCTTGATTATAGTTATGAAGATCTCTAAAACAATCAGTTAAGCAGGTACAAAGGGTATGATCGAAACAAAACCTCTTTGGCAGACTTTAAAGAATGGTACTTTAGAGAGAGACTTCAGAAAAAGTGTTTAAGTGGCAGCAAGAAAGAAGGGAAATCCATAAATCATGCTTGATACCAACTGTATTCAACTATTTATGAAATAAAAAAGCTTATGGGATCTAGAGAGAAATTAAGAATTTTCTAAAATGTCGTAGCAGAAGAAAACATTAAGGAATTGAAGAATAAACAGAACTAAGGTGCTTTCAAAAGACATTTCTTAGCCTAAAACATTTATTATTGTACAACATAGAAAGGTGGAAATAAAATGAAAAAAGGAAATAACAATAACAGATTAGAAGAACTTCACCAATAACCAAGCTTAGGGATCCAATGATATAGCCTCCTCCATCAACAAACAAATCAAGGAATCCACAAGTTCCACGACATCAATTTCTTTTCAACTTCCAAGAGACTATGTATTACTTCAAAGAGTCATCAAATTCCAATAAGATAATGATTTCAGATGCAATATTTATGCTACAAATGAGGAGGCGAAGTTAATCTAGGGTTTGAGTGTCATTTATTACATAGTTAACGAATTCCTAACCTTGAAGACCATGCAAGGCTCAAGGCAGGAATATATGCAGATATTTCTCTCAATAATAACTTATATCTTAACTCTTAAGGAAAAATAGGTGAAATGTTTGAATTTAAGGCCTATTCATAACTTTTACAATAATTGTCTAGAAGATATAAATATCTGTGACTCAGCCTAATAACTGCTAAATGCTTTATTGAAGGAAACAGAGCACTAGGTGTCAGAAATATCTTTTGAAAGGAATAAATAACATTGGCTGAGTCATTCAAATTTGTCTTGTTTAAATCTGCCTTTGTTTTATCTTTGATCTCTTTCTTTAAGTCTTAAACTCTGTCTTTATGCTTTAAACTGTCTGCTTTTTATCATATTTTCTTCAATATGTTTGATCATTGTTTTCTTTGTTTAATCATTTAGTTGATTTCTTCTGGTCCCTTTTTCCTTTATCCTTTTTGTCTTTCCACCATTTTCTTTCTTTCTTTGACTTTTGTTTATCAGGCTAATCCTTTGATTTTATCTTATGAACTCTGATTAGCCCTCTAATATTTCTCCTTTCCTTCTCTCACTGTTTCTCTAGCTATTTGTTTTTCTGTATGCATGGGAGGCCTTTCTTTGTGGCTGGATGGTTTATTTTGATTAGTCGATGATAATGATTCATTGAATTTATTCAGTGACATAAACCCTCTGGCCTTTATCGATCCTTTGTGAGGTCCTAGATCGTCATTCAGGCCTCAAGTTGATTTAATTTGGCCCTGTGGATTGGAGTTTAATTACCTCTTCCATTATAACCTGCAAAAAACATAATCAATTAATTTTAAAACCTGCGGAAGGGTTTCACTGCATTTTCAAGGTTTTGAATTGTCGGGAGGCATTTGCAAAGGAGGAGAGGGTGTAAGGGGAAAAGTTCCAGTGGTGGAACCAGGAGGAATGAGAGTAGGAACATTTTGAAAAATAGCATGGAGGGAGGTGGTTTTGGAAAACTACAAGTCATTTATTGTGTGGATAGAAGGTGGTGAATGGTTTTTGGCCATATGGATGCGATATACCCCAGGGATTGACGCATGGTAGGCGAATACCGCCTATTTCGCAGGGGTCACAAATTGCTAACCACATCGTAACTTTTTTTACGATATGCCATGTTAGTCGTCAGATCTCGAGGGACAGAGATCGACGACCATCGCACACTGTGGAGGTAAAAGGGTAACTTTGGGAATGGAATGGTGGGGTCGAGGACAGGCGACGTGGTGGGTTTTGATTGAATGGTGGGATGGGGCCCAGGGTGGACAAGTGGCGAAATCCGAATGGATGTGAGGTATAGTGGAAGGCGAGGCCTGTGTTTTTAATAAATAAGGGCAAATGAAGCCTTTTTCTAAGGTTCGATGGGGGATTTACATTTAATCAAGGAGGGGAGCGACAACCTTTAGATTAGGGTCAAAGTTTTGGATCAACGGTGCGGAGTGGCCGGATGTAACGAAAGGTAGGGGCCCACTTTTGATTTTTCAAAGGTTATGGGGCATATTTTTATAACATTTGGGGGGTTTAATGTAATAAAAGGGGTGGAGGTGTAATTTTAAATGTGGAAGGGGCTAAAGGATAGCAGAAGATGAGGTTTTATGGGTAAAAAGTGTCAGGGCTTAAGAAGAGAGGGGATTAAGGCCTTTTATATAAAAAAGGGGTGGTTTTTACACATAAACAATGTTTTATAATAGTAAAATGAAAGGACCCGATAAGCTAAAATTTAGATTAAAACAATGTAAAAAGGGAGATTTTTACATTGTTTAATATGTCAAATGAAAAATGATAAATGAATGGGGGTTATGAGGATTTTGAGGAAAATGGGAAATGAGTTTTTCATAGGAATAAGGCCATGAATGAAAGTGAGGTGAGGTGATGAAATGAGGCAAACAGGCCAAATGAGAAAATCCCTTTTTGCAGCAGTGGGGTAGACCTTTTGGGAGGCAGAGAGAGGAAAATATAATGAAAATAGTTTAATTTAGGATAATGAAGGCTGTGATATTTCTAGAAGTCACAATATTTCTCAAATATTGTTTTTAGAAATATAGGATCATAATTTAGTCATCTTTTGACATTAGCAAAAATTACTGATGACTAACAGTGGCTCCACTTGGGGAGGGCAGCTCTATTTTGGAGGTGTCCAAAGAAGACTAGTGCGTTATCCATTGGGCAGATTTTCCCTTCTTTTCACCTGTTGATATTCCTTCGAAGTGATGATCTTAACAATATGCAACATATGATTCTTTCAACAACATTTCTACCTACCCAATCTTACTTGTCCTAACATTTTTTTTCTTCTTTGAGTGCACTTGAACTAGCAAACTCTTGACATTTTTATTTTTGAAAATAGAAATAAGCTATCTACTTCTACCCTTATTTCTTCCAAGAGTTTAGATTAAACTAGTGAACTCTTTTATTCTCTACCTACGCTATTTTACTGCAAAGATTAAGCTGTTTGGAAATCTTGATCCTCTAAAATATTGACATGAAATTCAAAGCATGGTTCAAATAAGGATTAGGCAATCTGACTTACCATGGTTGTGGCATTGGAACAAGCTGCACACAATCATTATTTTGCATAAAAGTAAAATAGAAAGACAAGGGCTGTAATTTATGATTTGAAAATGCATCCTCATCTTTCTCTTTGGCTCTGTTTTGAGCATGTGGAACTAGTATCTTATATTTCCTAATCTATATTTCTTGATAAGTCAAGTTTGAAATAATATTAACAATAATTGTTTTCACTAACTTACCAACATAAATTTAAAGCATTTTCAGCCATGATTAGGCTATATGGCTAAACAAGATATTCTTTTTGAGTTAGTAGTGGCATTTAGGCTTTCACACTTTCTGCAGTATTGTTTTTTGGGTATGGAGCTATACCTCTTTTCAATGTACCCTCCTTTTATTTTCTTTCATTGCTTTTGTATTTTTTTTTTAATATTTTCCCATGCAATGTTTATGTACAATGAATGAAAAATTTATACTAAGGGTTCTTACAACAATGGTACTTCAGCATCCTTTCCTCAAAGGGATCTCCTAACATTGTTTCTTTATTCAGCTTTTGTAGACAGACATCATAATTACCCATTTTTGAAAACACGGTACAAATATTTTTCCAAAAATTTTCAAAGCATTCATGCTCTTCTTCATATTTCCTTGAGTCTTACTTCCCAAATATGTTTCTGTCGAAGGTCCTCCTTAGATAAAAAAAGGTATTCTTTATAAGCTTCATAATAGATGGTGATATCATTAATGTATATTATAGTGAAGAAGTTGAAATCAGGGGCCATGACTCCTTAGAGGATACCTTCAGTACTCCTTAGTCCTTGGGGCATTTGGTCAAACGTACAACTTTCCCAAGGAATTTTGAAAATGTCTTTATGCTGATTGATTTGAGGTTGTATCATCTGATGATAAACTGAAGCACTATTATGAAATGAAACTTTGTTAGAAATTTCTATCCTTTGCATAGGATGATTTATCTTGGAAAATGGGTATTTGGATTTCATGGAAGCTTTTCCTAGGTACCTAAGGTCTACACACCACCTGTATTCTTTGGTTTTCTTTATTAATGACACCATTTTCCTAGGGGTTTCATGGTATTTCTTTGAAGGTGATCCCTTTTGGATAATGTCAGGGTTACAAGGCTTTAAGCTTCTATTTTTATATAGAAAAGAATCTTGAAACTTCTTGCACAACCTTATGTATTTCAGTTTTGTGTGTAATGACAAGGTTCTGGATAATTTAATCATTTTGGGTTTTCCTAGGATGCCCACATTATACTCCTCTATGTCAGTTTCAGTAGATACTTCTTTAGGGTTCATAACAAAATTTGTGGGAAAAGCTTCTTTTGAAGGGAAAAAACTCTTTGATGATGAGGTATCTATGTAAGGAAAAAACATAAGACTCTCTTGATCCAGATTTCCAAAGACTTTTGTTCTGTGTAGGTATTTTAGCATTTCTGGATTGGAAAAAGGGAAAAGTTGTGTTTTTGAGGTTTTTTATTTATTTGAGCAACCTGATTCATTTTCTAAATTGATTTTAGGTTTAGAAATTTCACTTTCAGTTTGTAGAAAATCAAGTCTAGTTTTATCATTATGGAGCTTTTCAGAGCTACTATAGTTTGGTGAGGGTTGGGGAGAGTATTTCTTAATTCCCCACTTGTTCAAGAATGTCTAGTAGAGGGATAGGAGATCAAATATTCTTTTGGGAGTCAAGTTTCCTAACCATATTCTGGCTTTTCCTTCTAAGATTAGGGAAAAATTCCTCATTTCTATGGCATCTTCTTCAATTTCCATGAGGTCAAAGGTATCAATCATTTTATCCACATGCTATTGGGCAGTAGTATATTCAGTTCCAGTGAAATGGGGAATTCTAGATTGATAATAATTTGGTAAAGGAACCAGAGGTTTTGATAATACTAAGGGAGGATACCATGTTTCCATGATAAGAGTGAATGGAAGATTTTACAAGAGGTGGATTTGTGGAAGGGAAAGTGGGATGAAATAAAGTGTTTTGAATAGTGGATTTGTGGACGGGTGTGGTGAAAGTACTTGGAACAACAAACTGATTATGAGCATATTTTTTATCGAAGGAGGTAAAGTGATGGAGAAGATGAAAATTAGGAGGAGTGGAAGGAGAGGCTTCCCTACTAGAAATTTGCTACAAATCTATGGGCTCAAGGTCAGATTGGTCAATATCACTGCGTGACTTGGTTCTAAATAAGTTCTTTTAATGGTACAATTCGAAGTGAGGATCTTTCAAGACTGTAAGGTTTTCAAGAATAGATCTTGTTCTTTAAATAGTCCTATTAGTCGTTACATTTCCAACTCTAGAAGTTTGTCACAATATCTTTCCTAGATCATCAACTATAGTAGGAGGATTAGGGTCTAGATGAGATCTGGTATTGATCCTATCTGAAGCCAAATTTCAAACTCAAAATTTGGAGAGGATGAAAGCATTAGGGTTGTATTCAAAAGGTTGACCTCTCATAGTGTTTAGTAAACTTCTAAAATATGGGACTAGGCTTCTAAAATTCTTAGGGTTGGTTTCGATACAATCTTAAGGAAGTCTAAAAAGAGCTAGTGAGGTAATAGACCTACTGGGGCTAGTGGAGTCGCCAGGTGCATATTTTTTACTGTTTTTGAAGATAAATGTGTATGGTCCACCACCAATACTTGACAAAAAACAAATCTAGGGATGTTTTTGGGGTTTTGTGAGTTTCGTTTCTATAGTTATAAGTTTTGTAAGAGTATTATACACCTAAATCATCATTTAGCTAATATGGTGAAACAAACAGAGACTACTCTATGGCTATCAATTGAGTTTTCTATAATTTGATAATGGTTTCTGGAGTCCTAAGGTGTACTTAGATTGTCACTGACTCAGAAGGTCCCACTGTGACCACCAGAATGTTGGTTATGGGGAAGAGGTGCTAAATTCCACCAGATACTATTTTTCAAGGGTTTCTAAATCTTTTAAGCGATATTATACATGAAATTACTCAGAAATTCCCACCATGATCGACAAAATGTTGGTGTCCAATGATTTGGCAGATTGGTATACCAAATGACAAGGAAACATGGAACCAATCTTTGGAGTCCTAGGACTGAGCCTTCCTGGAGTCAGAGAGTGATATCTCTATTTTTTTGCAAAGGATATAATTTTTTTTTCTTTGTAGGGTTGATTTTAGGCTAGTTATTAAGTGTGAGGTTTTGTTGTTTGTTTTGGTTGGGTATAATGATCACGAAGCATAGCTAGAATGATGAAATATCTAAGTCATTGGGCAATGGAGTCTAATGGAAGTCATGACAATTCATCAATGGATAGGGGAGCATCATAGGGAAAATCTAACTTGGCTAGTCGATCTTCAAGTTTTTTAAGGGTAATCAGATGGACATCAATTGTAAGAATGAAAAGCAGGGTAAAGGGAAATTAAGAATCCTTTATCATATGTACTTCTCAACAAAGGGACTTAAATATCACAAAACATGAAGAGGAAATCAATAGACAGGGCAAACCATAAATTCTACAATCCACACTTCAGCAAATAATAATTCAAGACAAACATTTCCAATGAAATATAGAAGGTGAGAAACTCATTTAACTTCTAGTGATTTCACCTTCAAGGACCAAAAACACTTAAGACACACATATAACTCTAATCAAGGAAGAGGGAACTACTAAACATCCTTGATTATAGTCATGAAGATCTCTAAAACAATTAGATAAGCAAGTACAAAGGGTATGATTGAAACAAAACCTCTTTTGCAGACTTTAAAGAATGGTACTTTAGATAGAGACTTCAAAAAAAATGTTTAAGTGGCAGGAAGTAAGCAGGTAAAACCATAAATCATGCTTGATACCAACTGTATTCAATTATCTATGAAATAAAAAAGCTTAGGGGGTCTAGAGAGAAATTAAGAATTCTCTAAAATGTCCTAGCAGAAGAAAACATTAAGGCAGTGATGAATAAACAAAACTAAGGTGATTTCAAAAGAATTTTCTTAGCCTAAAAATTTTATTCTATTTCAACATAGAAAGGTGGAAACATAATTAAAAAAGGAAATAACAATAATTGATTAGAAGCACTTCATCAAAAACCAAGCTCAGGGATCCAGTGATCTAGCCTCCTCCATCAACAACTAATCAGGCCATCCACAAGTTCGAAGACATCAATTTCTTTTCAAATTCCAAGAGAATATGTATTTGTTGTCTAGTTAAATCTCCTCTGAGGACAAAGGTGATCCCTCTAGCCCTAGAGTGGGTCTAGCAACTACTGGAACATACTAACATCTACCTTCCTAGATTGTAAATGAAATTCAGAGCAAAGAAGATGGCCTACCATGTTCTTATGCTATGTTGTCATCTTCCGTCGAAGCTTCTTAATACGTCGCTCTTCTTAAGCTTGATATACACTGCTACCAACGTTCGATTACCTGTACAGATAGTCAAGACAACACAAAAAGTGTAAAACCATGACAAACATAAAAAAATTACAACCTATCTAACTGATCAAGGAATGATAGAAATATCATTATAAATGTAAACAAGAGTGGAAGATAAACATCAGATGCATTTTATTATGATAAATACAAGGGGAGTTTACAACCAAGCCTTGATGTTGAGGCTGTCCTTCAGTAGGTCTATATCCAAGCATGTTTGCCACACCCTCATGACCAGAGGTCCAATATCTCACTATGTTCTCAACACACACAAATAATCACACTCTGCACTATTCTCCCGAAGCTATGTTGCTTATTCTCTACATTAAATTTTTCAACTATCTGTTCAACTAGCACATCAATGGAAGATGGCTATATTTATAGAGGAGATGAGGAGGTTGGGATCCCTAAAAATGTGGGAGAGAGTCCTATCCTTTAGGAGAGTTCCAAGGAAGGTGGAAACTACTAACTAAAGGAGGGAGTCCATGGTTGTTTCAGTTCAACCACTCCCAATGACTCATCCTTGAGGTGGTTGGAATAAAACCTCTGCCTCTATTTTTTTAAAACATTCCATAAAAATCTTTGTACGGGTGCTTAACTGGGATAGAGCACTAACTAGCACGAGCTCAGTGTTTTTTTTCTAGCTTAGCTTGGGGGTGTAACTGGCTACTCGTGCCAAGGAAAAAACAAGTGTTTTTAGGGGTCTGCTCAGGAAATGGTCAACATAATGAATGTTGTCATCATGGAAAGGGATGCAATGATGGTATTTGCAAGGCATGACACTACTTATTGATCACATAAATGACCCTCCAATGGGCAAGATGGGGATTTCAGGGACAGTGAGAAAATGATGTGTAACAGATGCCCCCTAGAGTATGAAGTCCGAACATGAGTGAGGGGTGAAATTCTTTAGAACTGAGTGCAAGGAACCATACGCTGATGTCTGGAGACCAAAAAATCAAGCATAGATACATATACATAACTGAAATCTCTATTGAGAATACATGAATCCATGGTATAGGCGCAACTATCCATCAGGAAGAGGATCATGTGAATGGATCCTCGGCATGGACGTAGCCATCCAAATGAAGGGATCATATGAAATAGATCCATGGTATGGGCATAGCCATCCATATAGAGAGGATCAAAACAAGATAAAATAAGGTGTTATCATAGCCATCCATATAAAAAATCATGTATATAATCATGGATGACTCATCACTCCTCGCAACCTGGACTTTCGTGATTGAAGCCGAAGGTCTTGCGTTCCAACACCACTCGATAAAAGTAAAAATTCCAACATGTGAATAGACGTGTTGAAGTCTAACATGCTAGAAAATCACTTGATTACTGGTCAATGATGTGAAACATTAACAAGTACGAGAGAAACCAACCATAATGTCAATGGCTCTCATGGTACTACTGTGAATAGTGAGCTGAAGTCGAACACCCGTGAAATCACCTGATCAAAGGCCAATGATGTGAACTTGTCGTCGAATGCAAAGAAATTTCCATTAGGGCATGCAAGCTCTAAGGTACGAGAAATGAGTCTCTAGATCAACTTCCCAGATAATGAGATGAAGTCGACAGGAAGCGATCCGTTGAAGGAGGGTCATAATGAATCCCACATCATAGAAATGAAACAAAGGATGTAATATGAGTGTAAATCAAGACTGAAACAGAGGATCAGGAATTTACAAACGATATAATGATTTTCTCTTGAACATATCGGTGACACAACTCTGGAATTTGGCATCATTTGACTCAAATAGGATTAGAGGTCATGTTGACGAGATTTGTAATCGAATGAGAGGAAAAAAAAATTCCCAAACCCATGGCGGAAAAGTGACAGAATCAAGATATCCCAACCCGACACGAACTGCAGACAAGTGTCATGTTCAAGAGAAACATACTGTTGACAGAAATGAAAAATAACTTCCATTTCCCCCACCATTTCTGGTGAGTACTCTTTATTTTTACACAATCCTGAAGAGGATACCATATGATTGTCATATAATTTTGTCCTTTGGACAAATCCAACCTAGCACATTTTACGAGCCCTAGGAAGGAGGACATTTTTTAACTTCATGGTGATGATTTCCAATGTCATCAGGGTTTAACGAGTCTGACAGAGGAAGAACTCAACGTCTTTTCATTTTTAGAGAATTTAAAAAAGAGGCAGAAAATAAAACTCTAGCAGGTCCCTTTTCGTAAATGGTCCCTCAGATACGAAAAAGGTAGAAAACAATATCTGGGAGAACCTCTTAGTCGCGAAAGGCTAAGGTATTCCTTTTTCGTAAATAATCTATCCTAGCTCGAAAAAGAGGTAAACGTATACTAGGTAGTTATCGTTTCACATCCATTTAACGAGTTCAAGATGACAAGAGTCTCGACAATCTTTTCAATTTTTAAGAGTCAGAAAAGAGTTGAAACTTGACTCCTCCTGGACAAACGAGTGGTATAAATGGTAGCAACTGGTTCCAGTGATGGTGGAACTGCTCAGAAAAAGATAAAGGTCAAGAGGCTGGCTAACAAGGCCACTCATTGTAGCGGTTCCTCAAGAATAGGTAAAACAATCAAGTGAAGGCATATGATCAGCCAAGCAAATGGGGACGATGAAATCAAAAAACCAAGGTTCATCTGGAAAAATAGGCTGATAAAATGGAAATCACAAGAGGTAAAATGGCAATGGTTTCATTTTTACACAAGCTTGAAATCATGGGAAACTCTGCTTAGAGGTGGTTTCACTTTTACACAAGCTTTAAATCATGGGAAACTCTGCATGGAGATGGTTTCATTTTTACACAAGCTTGAAACTTTGATAAAATATGCCTGAAACCGGTTCCATTTTTACACAAGCTCGAAATAGAAACAAAATATGCTTGAAAAATTAAGCATGCCCCAAAAATGGTGACTCAATTTGAGGTACATGCCCCCCAAGCTTCAGTCCATATGAAAGGCAGATGGAGTCAAGGTTCCAACTACGAGATCAGGGAAAGACTCGACTGGGATTTTACGAGATCATATCAAAGACTCGAATTGAAAGGGAATGTGTTTCATTTTTTTAATGAGGTTGACACATTAAAAGAACTATCCTCATGACCTTATTCATTTTTTTAACGAGGTTAACATAGAAGACAAAATATCCTCATAAGAGCTTGTTTCATTTTTTAAGGAGTGTGACACAAGAAAACAAACTGTGCTCTGACAACCTTGTTTCATTTTTTAACGAGCTTGTCACAAGAAAAGGAACTCTGCTCATACGAACTTGTTTCATTTTTTAAGGAGCTTGACACAAGAAAACGAACCATGCTATGACCATCTTGTTTCATTTTTTAAGGAGCTTGACACAAGAAAATGAACCATGTTCCAAGGACCTCATCATTTTGAATAAGAAGTCATAGCTTCCAACAATTCTGCAATGAATGGGAGAACAACATCTCAGAAATCAGGACCCAATGCCCCTAGAACACAATGAACAAGGCACTGTCACTTAATGCAGGCATGGGACAGGTAGCCACATAATTAACTTGTGGTGGGGAAGATAAAACTGGCGGATAAAGACTGGGAAAGGGTGATGGTGGACCATATGTCACGTCAGGACCAAAGATTAAAAGCTTATCAATGGTCACGATTTGACCTTCATGTCGAAAAAAAAATCACACGAAAGAGGGAAGAGACACGCGCTCCCATGACATAAGTATAGTCACGCCCCAGGAGTAAATTAAAATCCAAGGGGCCTGGAAAAACCATCACGTCTATATAGACGATTTTCCTTCTCAAAGTAATAGGAAACTTTAGAAGGATCCCTAACAGTTGACTGGTTCCTTTGTTAAAAGCCAATAGATTCTGCATAATAGGCACGAGTGGTGGAGAACCAAAAGCTTGCCAAGTAATTGAAGGTAGAATACTGACAGACGTGCCTTCATCTATAATGGTGTTGGGTATGACCACATCAAAGCTCTGTACTGTGATCTCAAAAGGCACATAATAAGGAAGGCGGTATCCCGCAAATCGACTCTAATCGAGGGAAGTTATCAAACTAGTTGGAGGGGGTACCACTGAACTGATATGGTCATCCCTTGGTGTTACCGAAGAAAGAGGAGCATCCTCCTCGACCTCCATCATGGCAGCAGGAAGGGAAACTTATTGAATCACAAGGAAGGGATGATCTTTCTCCAAGTCCAAGAAATCTGAAGAAACAAGAGAAACATGAGGGGGATGAGATCCACTCTCGACGGAAAAGACCTGATGAACCATAGGCGGGATCAAGTCGACGGATTCCATTTCCAATGGTTGGTCGAGAATGAATTCCTGAATTTTAATTTTCGAGGGAGCGGGATCGACCAAATATTAATCTTGACTGATCGTTGAATCAACTAGCGGAGGACTCAAAAAAAGCTTCTGGTAACCAGCCGGAAGGTAGGGTGCAGAAACAATAGAGTTGTACAGAACTCTCATGGCTTCATCCATGTATAGACAAAGGTGAATGGGATGATGCCCTTCACACAACTTACATGGATTCGTGATATTTCCCTATTTCTTACAAGTCTTATCAGTACTAGTCAAATATTTGTCACCAATATGACTTCCAGAAGCCAAAGGTAATGGCGGACGTCCGTTGGACCATACTTAAAGTACCTTTGGAATGCCATGCCAATCTCGAAGAAAGTGATCACCTTTGCACAACATCTAAGGGAATATTACTTTTCACAGAAGGCTGGATGGTTTATCAAGTGAAGGTTTCTCAATAGCCGTAGAGTTATCCTCTCTCTTATCTGACTTCTTCTTATTTGTCTTCTTCTTCTTCTTCTTAGCCACCTAGTTACTAGAATACAAACTTTCACCAAGTGAATTAGAAGAGGAGGACAAAGAAATAGGCAAAGAAGGTGAGAGGTCCACTTTAGAACCAACATGATGTTGTTTAGGTGGAGGGGATGGTTATACAGTAGGCGGAACACTCGAGACCATAGAAGTAGAGAATAACCAAACAGGAAACCCAATAGTTAGCCCAGGTAGGGAGAATGTTTCCATATAAGGAGCACCAACATTTCCAAAATCAGAAAAAGGACCAGGATTCCCTTCGGAGGGGATTCCTTGGATGGTAAACCCTAGAAATGTTCCCATTGGAAACAACCGTAAAACAAAATTCTAAGGAAGATAACTTTAACCAGGAATATTTCGTGGGCAATTACTTTTTTAGGACATTGAAACAAAACTCTGTTGTTTCATATTTTAAGACTTGACAAAAAAGAAAAGGATGACTCTATCACTTTCAAGTTGAAACGAGCGTGAAAGGACAACCGCTCGACAATCTCTTATTTTTTAAGGAGTCACGAAAAGATCAAAATGACTACTCAGGTACTCTAAGGAAGAGGGTGTACCAAGTTTCCGCGAACTGCCATATACACCTTGGTGATCAAATGAAAGAGAAATGACCAAGGACTTAACGTACATGCCGGTAGTCTCCCCGAATGTTGTGTTGGTGTATCACGGTTACGAGGAGGCAGACTCGGCTTCCTATGGATAAAATGATTGCAACCTAGAGGGGTCTCCCTTTATATAGTCGATGCTACGGGGAGCACAAGTCTGTACTATGTTTTTTTAGAGCCAGATGGAAAATGATAGCTACTAGGTTTTAAGATGATGAAACATGTCTCTAGCCTATACCACTAAAAATGTTTCGTTAAGTTCCAATGTTTCCTTAGGTTAATTCAATAAATTTTAAAGTTGATCTTGGATTGTGTTTCAATTTCAAGGCCCTATCGAATTTCATCTGACAATATCCTATATGTAGCTATATGAGAAAATAAATCTTTCAATTCGATGAATGCTATCTAGTTAAGGGAAGAGTCTCAAACAATGATGCAACAAACAATAATACTGCAAACGAAATTTTTTCTTAACTAGATTAATTTCACTATCTAAAATTAATCTAAAACATTCAACGATGTGAATTATGCAATGTAATCTATGCAAAATCCTCTTTTTTGAAAACTATGCAATTGTAATATATGCACAATTTCCTTTTTTGCTTGAAAGAATAAGAATGCACTCAAAGCATTTTTCGATGAATGAGAATCTAATTAATGCATCCCTTTAATGAAAGAGAATGCACTCAATGTGACTTTTATCTTTCAATCATTAAACAATGTAATCTAAGTTCAATGATAAATCTCAAAAAATACTTTTCAATGCAATGTGATCTAATGCATTTTAATGAAAAAACTCTGAGACGAAAACTAAATGAATGAAAATTTCCTTAATGGAAGGTTGAATGCAAAAGGGATGCAACCAAACATTAAGAATGCAATCGTTGTTTTAAACACTTTGTAATGAAATTCCTGAAAAGGCTACAAGATATATGAGGTCAAGAAAAAAGAGGATTTCCAAATTGTGGGTTCAAAACAAGGCATTCATTCCCTTTTATATCAAGCAATCATAGAAAGAAGATATTTTAGTTGAACAATGAGCAATGTAATCTATGCTTACAAGCGAACAAGCGGACCAAATGAACTCAAAATACACTTGAGACTTGAAAACTCAATCAACCGAAAAGCAAAAGGCAATCAATTAGAGATGGCCCACCAAGAAAGAAGATTGGCCCAATCAATAGGGTGATGTCCTGTGAAGCATGCAAACAGGAAATTGATGCACAGTCCTAGAGAAAACTAGGATGTAAGGATGCACGTCCGAACAGGAAAAAAAAACCAAAAAGCAAAACCAACAAGCCAATCAAACCCACATGAGTGAAGGGGAGAACGTATAAATCATACAGAGAAGAAAGACCGGAAGGGAAAGACTCGCTGGTGGAGGAATTAGGGAAAAACAACAATTTTTCACACACCCTGAAATTGGCACGACTTTTCTGGGTGAAACTAGCACCAACTGGCGTGACTTTCTCACTGAAAACTAGTGCCAATGGCCAATTTGCACGCGTTTCTAACTGAAAACTAGCACCAATCGACGCTACTATCAGAAAAATAAAAGCGCCAATCCCTGAACAAGAAAAAAAAAAATTTCTCCCAACCAATACCAGACTGACCACTTCAAGCAAAAACTTAAAGATCGTAATTGATGAAAAACATAGGAACAAATAGGGAAATGGTCGTTGGACTAAATTCGTCGAATGACTAAGACCTAAAATAGTTTCAAACTCAAAGGAAAATCCCCAGTGGAATCACCAATTTTATGTCCAAGTAAATCCCCTCTGCTGACAGAGGTGATCCCTCTAGCCCTAGGGTGGGTCTAGCAACTACAGAAACATACTAACATCTACCTTCCTAGATTGTAAATGAAATTTAGAGAAAATAATATGGCCTACCTTGTTCTGATGCTATGTTGTCATCTCCCGTCAAAGCTTCTTGATCTGTCGCTCTTCTTAAGCTCAATATATGCTGCTACAAATTTTCGATTACCTGTATAGACAGTCAAGTCAACACGACAAGCGTAAAACCACAAAAAACATAAAACAATTACAACCTATCTAACTAATCAAGGAATGCTAGAAATATCATTATAAATGTAAACAAGAGTGGAAGATAAACATCAGATGCATTTTATTATGATAAATACAAGGGGAGTTTCCGACCAAGCCTTGATGTTGAGGCTCTCCTTCGGCAGGTCTGTATCCAAGCATGTTTGTGACACCCTCATGAACAAAGGTCCAAGATCTCACTATGTTCTCAACACACACAAGCAATCACACTCTGCACTATTCTCCCGAAGCTATGATTGCTTCTTCTCTATATTAACTTTTTCAACTATCTGTTCAACTAGCACATCAATGGAAGATGGCTATATTTATAGAGGAGAGGAGGAGGTTGGGATCCCTACAAAGGTGGGAGAGAGTCCTATCCTTTAGGAGAGTTCCAAGGGAGCTGGAAACTACTAACTAAAGGAGAGAGTCTGTGGTTGTTTCAGTTCAACCACTCCCAATGACTCATCCTCGAGGTGGTTGGAATAGAACCTCTACCTCTATTTTTAAAAAAAGTTCCATAAACATCTTGGTGGGGGTTCTTAACTGGGACAGAGCACCAACTGGTGGGGGTTCTTAACTGGGACAAAGCATCAATTTGTGTTGGCTCAATGATAATTTTCTAGCTCGGCGCGGGAGTGTAACTGACTACTCCCGCTAAGGCAAAAACAAGTGTTTTTAGTGGTCTGCTCAGGAAATGGTCAACAGAAGGAATGTTTTCCTCATGGAAAGGGACACAATGATGGTATTTTCAAGATATGACACTACTTATTGATCATAGAAATTACCCTCCAATGGGCGATATGGGGATTGCAGGGATAGTGACAACATGTTGTGTAACAATATTACTTCAAAGAGTCATTAAATGCCAACAAGATAATGAGTTCAGATGCAGTATTTATGCTAAAATTCAGGAGGTGAATTTAATCTAGGGTTTGAGTGTCATTTATTACAGAGTTAATGAATTCCTAACGTTGAAGACCATGCAAGGCTCAAGGAAGGAATATCTACAGATATTTCTCTGAATAATAACTTCTATCTTAACTCTTAGGGAAAAATAGGTGGAATTATTGACTTTAAGGCTTATTCATAACTTTTACAATAACTATCTGGCAGATATAAATATCTCTGACTTAGCCTAATAACTTCTAAATGATTTATTAAAGGAAGCAGAGCACTAGGTCACACAAATATCTTTTGAAAGGAATAACTACCACACACTAAGTCATTTGAATTTGTCTTGGCTAAATCTACCTTTTATTTATCTTTGATCTCTATCTTTAAGCCTTAAAGTCTGTCTTTATGCTTTAAACTGTATGCTTTTTATCATATTTTATTCAATCTGTTTTATCTATGTTCTGTTTCTTTAATAATTTAGTTTATTTCTTTCAATCCTCTTTGCCTTTATCCTTTTTATCTTTCCACTGTTTTCTTTCTTTCTTTGACCTTTGTTTATCTGGCTAATCCTTTGATTGTATCTATTGAACTATGATTAGCCCTCCAATATTTCTGCATTCTTTCTCTCACTGTTTCACTGACTGTTGGTTTTTCTGTGTGCATGGGAGGTCTTTCTTTGTGGCTGGCTGGTTGCTTTTGATGAGTCGATGATCATGTTTCATTGAATTTATTCATTGACATAAACAATTTGGCCATTATCGACCCTTTGTGAGGTCCTGGATCATCATCCGGGCCTCAAGTTGATTTAATTTGGCCACATGGATTGTAGTTTAATTACCTCCACCATTAAAACCTACAAAAAACATAATCAATAAATTTTAAAATCTGTGGGAGTGTTTCACTTCATTTTCAGGGTTTTGAACTCTTGAGAGGCACTTGCAGAGGAGGAGAAGCTGTAAGGGGGAAAGTTCTAGAGGTGGAACCAGGAGGAATGAGAGCGGGAAATTTTTGAAAAATGGCACGCAGGGAGGTAGTTTTGGAAAACCATAAGTGGTTTATCACGTGGATAGAAGGTGTTAAATGGTTTTGGGCCATATGGACGTGATATCCCCTAGGGCTTGATGCGCGGAAGGTGAATATCACCTATTTCACATGGGTCACAAATCGCTAACCACATCGCAACTTTATTCATGATATGCCATGTCAGCCGTGAGATCTTATGGGACAGAGATCGATGGCCATCACACGCTCAGGAGGTAAAAGGGTAAGTTTGGGAATGGAGTGGTGGGTTCAAGGATGGGCGACCTGGAAATTTTTGATTGTATGGTGGGATGGGGCCCGGGGTGGACATGTGGAGAAATCTGAATGGATGCGGGGTATAGTGGAAGGTGGGGCCCGTGTTTTTAATAAATAAGGGCAAATGAAGCCTTTTTCTAAGGTTCGATGGGGGATTTACATTTAATCAAGTGAGGGAGAAACAAATGTTAGATTGGGGTCCATGTTTTGGATCAACGGTGCGGAGTGGCCAGATGTAACAAAATACGGGGGCGCAGTTTTGATTTTTCAAAGGTTATGAGACGACCTTTTATAAGGTTTGGGGGGTTTAATGAAACAAAAGGGGCGGAGGTGTAATTTTAAATGGGGAAGGGGCTAAGGGATAGCAGAAGCCGAGGTTTCAAGGGTAAAAGGGGTTGGGGCTTAAGAAGAGAGGGGCTTAACACCTTTTATATCAAAAAGGGGTGGTTTTTAGACATAAACAAGGTTTTATAATAATAAAATTAAAGGACTCGATAAGCTAAAATTCAGATTAAAACAATGTAAAAAGGGAGCTTTTTACATTGTTTAATATGTCAAAGGAAAAATGATGAATGAAGGGGGGTTATGAGGGTTTTGAGGAAAGGGGAAAATGATTTTTTCAGAGGAAGAAGGCCATGAATGAAACTGAGGTGAGGTGATGAGATGAGGCAAAAAGGCCAAATGAGAAAAATCCCTTTTTGCAGTAGTGGGGTATACGTTTTGGGAGGCAGAGAGAGGAAAATATAGTGAAAATAGCCTAACTTAGGATAATGAAGCCAGTGAGATTTCTAGAACTCACAATATTTCTCAAACCTTGTTTCTAGAAATCTAGGATCATAATTAAGTCATATTTTGATATCAGCAAAAGTTACTGATGACTAAAAGTGGATCCACTTGGGGAGGGCAGCTCCTTTTTGGAGGTGTCCATATCTTTTAGTTTATCAAATCTCTGAGTTTTTTCAGACCAATGCCTTATCCATTGGGCATTTTTTTCCTTCTTTTCACCTGTTGATAGTCCTTCGAAGTGATGATCTTAACAATCTGCAACATATGATTCTTTCAACAACATTTCTACCTACCCAATCTTACTTGTCCTAACATTTTTTTTCTTCTTTGAGTGCACTTGAACTGGAAAACTCCTGACATTTTTATTTTTGAAAACAAAAATAAACTATCTACTTCTACCCTTATTTCTTCCAAGAGTTTAGATTAAACTAGTGAACTCTTTTATTCTCTACCTAGGCTATTTGATTGCCAAGATTAATTTGTTTGGAAATCTTGATCCTCTAAACTATTGACATGAAATTTAAAGCATGGTTCAAATTAGGATTAGGAAATTTGACTTACCATGGTTGTGGCATTGGAACAAGCTTCACACAATCATTATTTTGCATAAAAGTAAAATAGAAAGACAAGGGCTGTAATTTATGATTTGAAAATGCATCCTCATCTTTCTCCTTGGTTTTGTTTTGAGCATGTGGAACTAGTATCTTATCTTCCCTAATCTATATTTCTTGATAAGTCAAGTTTGAAATAATCTTGACAATCATTATTTTCACTAACTTACCAACATAAATTTAAAGCATGTTCAGCCATGATTAGGCTAGATGACTGAACAAGATATTATTTTTGAATCAGTAGTGGAATTTAGGCTTGCACACTTTTAGCAGTACTATTTTTTGGGTATGGGGCTATACCTCTTTTGAATCTACCCTCTTTTTCTTTTCTTTCATTGTTTTTGTAATTTTATTTTTCAAGATTTTCCCATGCAATGTTTATGTATAATGAATGAAAAAATTATACTAAGGGTTTTCACAACAATTGTACTTGAGCATAATTTCCTCAAAAGGATCTCCTAACATTCTTTCTTTATTCATTTTTTGTAGAGAAACATCATAATTACCCGTTTTTGAAAAAATGGTACAAAGATTTTTCAAAAAAATTTCAAAACATCCATGCTCTTCTTGGTATTTACTTGAGTCTTTCTTCCCAAATCTGTTTCTATCAAAGGTCCTCCTTAGATAAAAAAGGTATTCTTTATCATCTTCAAAACAAATGGTGATATCATTAATGTATGTTATAGTGAATAAGTTAAAATTAGGGGCCATGACTCCTTGGAAGATATCTTCAGTACTCCTTAGTCCTAGGGGCATTTGGTCAAACGTACAACTTTCCCAAGGAATTGTGAAAATTTCTTTATGCTGATTGATCTAAGGTGGTATCATCTAATAATAACCTGAAACACCATTATGAAATGACACTTTGTTAGAAATTTCTACCCTTCGCATAGGATGATTTATCTTGGAAAAATGGTATTTTGATTTCATGGAAGCTTTTCCTAGGTACCTAAAGTCCACACACCACCTACATCCTTTGGTTTTCTTTATTAATGACACCATTTGCCTAGGGGTTTCATGGTATTTCTTTGAAGGTGGTCCCTTTTGGATAATTCTAGGGTTAAAAGGCTTTAAGCTTCTATTTCTATATAGAAAAGCATCTTGAAACTTATTGCACAGTCTTATGTATTTCAGTTTTGTGTCTAATGACAAGGTTGTGGATAATTTAATCATTTTGGGTTTTCCTAGGTTGCCTACATTATACTCCTCTATGTCAGTTTCAGTAGATACTTCTTTAGGGTTCATAACAACATTTGCGGGAAAAACTTCTTCTGAAGGGACAAAACTCTTTGATGATGAGGTATCTATGTAAGGCAAAAACATAAGACTCTCTTGATCCAGATTTACAAAGAATTTTGTTATGTGAAGGGATTTCAGCATTTCTGGATTGGAAAAAGGGAACAATTGTGTTTTTGATGTTTTTCCTTTATTTGAGAAACATAATTAATTTTCTAAATTGATTTTATGTTTAGAAATTTCACTTTCAGTTTGTAGAAAATCAAGTCTAGTTTTATCATTATAGATTTTTTCAGACATAATATAGTTTGGTGAGGGTCAAGGAGAGTCTTTCTTATTTCCCCACTTGTTCAAAAATGTCTGGTAGAGGGATAGGATATCATATATGATTTTGGGAGTGAAGTTTTCTAACCATATTCTGGATTTTCCTTCTAAGCTTACGGACAAAATCCTCATTTCTATGGCATCTTCTTCAATTTCCATGAGGTCAAAGGTATCAATAATTTTATCTACATGTTGTTGGGAAGTAGTAGATTCAATTTCAGTGAAATGGGGAGTTCTGGATTAATAATCATTTGGTAAAGGAACCAGAGGTTGTGGTAATACTAAGGGAGCATACCATGTTGCCTTGACAGGAGTGAATGGAAGATTTTACAAGAGGTGGATTTGTGGAAGGGAAGGTGGGATGAAATGGATTGTTTTGAATAGTGGATGTGTGGATGGGTGTCATGGAAGTACTTGGACCAAAAAAATGATTATGAACATATTTATTATGGAAGGAGCTAAAGTGATGGAGAAGCTGAAAATCAGGAGTGGAAGGAGAGGCTTCCCTACTAGAAGTCTGCTGAAAATCTATGGGCTCAAGGTCAGATTGGTAAATATCACTGTGTGACTTGCTTCTAAATAAGTTCTTTGAATAGTGCAAGTGAAAGTGAGGATGTTTCAAGACTGTAAGGTTTTTAGGGACATATCTTGTTATTTGAATAGTCATATTAGTAGTTAAATTTCCAGCTCTAGAAGTTTGTCACAAAATCTTTTCTAGGTCATCAACTATAGTAAGAGGATTAGGGTCTGGATGAGATCTGGTACTAATCCTATGTGAAGCCAGATTTCAAACTCAAAATTTGGAGAGGATGAAAGTTTTAGGATTGTTTCGAGAAGGTTGACCTCTCATAATGTTTAGTAAACTTCTAAAATATGGGATTGGGCTTCTAAACTTGTTAGGGCTAGTTTGATACAATCTTAAGGATGTCTAAAGAGATTTAGTGAGGTAATATGCCTAATGTGGTTAGTGGAGTCGCCACGTGGATATTTTTGGTTGTTTTGAAGATAAATGTGTATGGTCCACCACAAATACTTGACAAAAAAACAATCTAGGGATGTTTTTGGGGTTATCTGAGTTTCTTTTCTGTAGTTCTAATGTTTGTAAGAGTATTCTACACATGAATCATCATTTAGATAAGATGGTGAAAAAAACAGAGTCTACTCTATGGCTATCAGTTGAGTTTTATATAATTTGATAATGGTTTCTGGAGTCCTAAGGTGTACTTAGATTGTCACTGACTCAGAAGGTCCCACCGTGCTCGCCAGAATCTTGGTTATGGTGATGAGGTGGAAAATTGCACTAGATACTATATGTCAAGGTTTTCTAAATATTTTAAGGGATATTTAAGCATGAACTTACTGAGAAAATCCCACCGTGATCGCAAAAATGTTGGTGTCCCCTGGTTTGGCAGTTTGGTATCCGAAATGACAAGGCAACATGGAACCAGTCTTTGGATACTAGGACCTATCCTTCCTGGACTCAGAGAGGGATCTCTCTATTTTTTTGCAAAGGATATGAACTTGTTTTCTTTGTAGGGTTGATTTTAGGCTAGTTATTAAGTGTGAGGTTTTGTTGTTTGTTTTGGTTGAGTGTAATGGTCAAGAAACATAGGTAGAATGAAGAAATCTATAAGTCATTAGGCAATGGATTCTAATGGAAGTCATGATAAGTTCATCAATGGATCGAGGAGCATGATAGGGAAAATCTAACTTGGCCAGTGGATCTCCAATATTTTTAGGGGTAATTAGATGGAAATCAATTGTAACAATGAAAAGTAGGGTAAAGGGAAATTAAGAATCCTTTATCATATGTACTTCTCAACAAAGGGACTTAAATATCACAAAACATGAAGATGCAATCAATAGACAGGGAAAACCATAAATTATACAATCCACACTTCAACAAATAATAATTCAAGACAAACCTTTCCAATGAAATATAGAAGGCAAGAAACTCATTTAACTTCTAGTTATTTCACCTTCAAGGATAGAAAACACTTAAGACACACATATAACTGTAATCAGAGAAGAAGGAACTCCTAAAAATCTTTGATTATAGTTACCAAGATCTCTAAAACAATTAGTTAAGAAAGTAAAAAGGGTATGATCGAAACAAAACCTCTTTGGAATACTTTAAAGAATGGTACTTTAGAGAGAGACTTCAAAAACAGTGTTTAAGTGGCAGCAAGTAAGCAGGGAAAACCATAAATCATGCTTGATACCAACTGTATTAAACTATTTATGAAATAAACAAGCTTAGGGGGTCTAGAGAGAAATTAAGAATTCTCTAAAATGTCCTTGCAGAAGAAAACATTAAGGGAGTGAAGAATAAAAATAACTAAGGTGCTTTCAAAAGACATATCTTAGCCTAAAACTTTTATTCTACTGCAACATAGAAAGGTGGAAACATAATGAAAATAGGAAATAACAATAACATATTAGAAGCACTTCACCAAAATCCAAGCTCACCGATCCAGTGATCTAGCCTCCTCCATCAACAAACAAATCAGGGCATCCACAAGTTCCAGGACATCAATTTCTTTTGAACTTCCAAGAGACTATGTACTACTTCAAAGAGTCATCAAATGGCAAGAAAGTAATGAGTTCAAATGCAATATTTATGCTGTAAGTGAGGAGGTGAAGTTAATCTAGGGTTTGATTGTCATTTATTATAGAGTTAATGAATTTCTAACCTTGAAGATCATGCAAGGTTCAAGGCAGGAATATCTGCAGATATTTCTATGAATAATAACTTATATCTTAACTGTTAAGGAAAAATAGGTGAAATGTTTCAATTTAAGGCCTATTCATAAATTTTACAATAATTTTCTGGCAGATATAAATATCACTGACTCAGCCTAATAACTGCTAAATGCTTTATTGAAGGAAGCAGAGCACTAGGTGGAAAAATTATATTTTGAAAGGAATAACTGCCACAGGCTGAGTCATTCAAATTTGTCTTGGGTAAATCTGGCTTTGCTTTATCTTTGATCTCTTTCTTTAAGCCTTAAAATCTGTATTTATGCTTTAAACTGTCTGCTTTTTATCATATTTTCTTCAATCTGTTTGATCTCGGTTCTGTTTGTTTAATAATTTAGTTTATTTCTTCAGGTCCTTTATGCCTTTATCCTTTTTGTCTTTCCACTATTTTCTTTCTTTATTTCACTTTTATTTTTCGGGCTAATCCTTTGATTTTATCTTCTGAACTCTAATTACCCCTCTAATCTTTCTCCTTTCTTTCTCTCACTATTTCTCTGACTGTTTGTTTTTATGTGTGCAGGGGATGCCTTTCTTTGTGGCTGGAGGGTTTCTTTTGATCAATCAATGATCATGTCTCATTGAATTTATACATTGACATAAACCCTCTGGCCATTATCGACTCTTTGCAAGGTCCTGGATTGTCATCCAGGCCACAAGTTGATTTAATTTGGCCCTGTGGATTGGAGTTTAATTACCTCTGCCATTAAAACCTGTAAAAAACATAATGAATTAGTTTTAAAACCTGTAGGAGCGTTTCACTATGTTTTGAAGGTTTTGAACTGTCGAGAGGCATTTGCAGAGGAGGAGAGGGTGTAAGGGGAAAAGTTGCAGAGGTGGAACCAGGAGGAATGAGAGCGGGAAAGTTTTGGAAAATGTTGCGGAGGGAGGTGGTTTTGGAAAACCAGAAGTGGTTTTTCGTGTGGATAGAAGGTGGTAAATGGTTTTGGGCCATATGGATGTGATATACCACAGCGCTCGAAGTGTGGCAGGAAAATACCACCTATTTTGCATGGGTCGTATATCACCGACCACATCGCAAATTTATTTGCGATATTCCATGTCAGTCGTCAGATCTCGGGGGATAGAGATCGAAGACCACTGCACGCTAGGGAGGTAAAAGGGTAAGTTGGGGAACAGAGCGGTGGGATCGAGGATCGATGACATGGCAGGTTTTGATTGAATGGTGTGATGGGTCCCAGGGTGGACAGGTGGTGAAATCCGAATGGATGCGGGGTATAGTGGAAGATAGGGCCCGTGTTAATAATAAACAAGGGCAAATGAAGTCTTTTTCTAAGGTTCAATGGGGGATTTACCTTTAATCAAGGCGGCTAACGATATCCGTTAGATTGGAGCCCAGGTTTTGGATCAATAGTTCAGAGTGGCTAGATGTAACGAAAGGTCGGGGCCCACTTTTGATTTTTCAAAGGTTATAGGGTGACCTTTTATAAGGTTTGGGGGGTTTAATGAAATAAAAGGGGCGAAGGTGTAATTTTAAATGGGGAAGGGGCTAAGGGATAGCATAAGCCATGGTTTCATGGGTAAAAGGGCCCGAGGCTTAAGAAGAGAGGGGCTTAAAGCCTTTTATATCAAAAAGGGGTCGTTTTTAGATAGAAACAAGGTTTTATAATAATAAAATTTAAGGTCCCAACAAGTTAAAATTTAGATTAAAACAATGTAAAAAGGGATCTTTTTACATTGTTTAATATGTCAAAGGAAAAATGATGAATGAAGGGGGATTATTGGGGTTTTGAGGAAAGGGGAAATGAGTTCTTCAGAGGAATAAGGCCATGAATGAAAGTGAGGTGAGGTGATGAAATGAGGCAAACAGGACAAATGTGAAAAGTCCCTTTTTGCAGCAGTGGTGTAGGCCTTTTGGGAGGCAGAGAGAGGAAAATATAGTGAAAATAGTTTGACATAGGATAATGAAGGTAGTGAGATTTCTAGAACTCACAATATTTCTCAAATCTTGTTTCTAGAAATCTAGGATCATAATTTAGTCATCTTTTGATATCAGCAAAAATTCATGATGACTAACATCAACCATATTTAGGTCATTGTTTCAAATTCCATTTCAATCGCAACTTGGTATGTATCATCATGGTTACCCTAGAGGAATGAAAATATGAAACACACAAGATATTCTAGGATATCCTTAGTACCCTCTTCTAGGTACTATAATTAACCCTTTGGATTATCAATATTTTCAACAAGGCTCGATCCGATGCTTACCATTTATTGCAACTTTATATTTTCTGGATTTTTCTTGGCTAATGAATGATCCTATCTACTATCATTCATTTTCACTGGAAATTCCTACTAATTTTCTGATTGACATTCTGATGTTTAAAGGAAAATAGGGAGAGGACCCATCAAACCATGTTATAACATATCATCTTTGGTGTGTGTCTAAATCATTAATTGATGGTTCTATTATATTACATCTTGTCCAAATAAATTTAACAGGTCCAACAGTAAAATGATAAATTGAGTTACCATGAGCCTATTTCCATAACTTCAACTCGTTAGCAGCAACACAGTTGACACAATTTCAACTACCAATCCAATATGATACTGGTACATAAGTTTTAACTTCCTTGAAAGAATCAAAATTTAGCTACATTTTTTTATCATATACATGAATGGAGGCGTAGACACCATTTGGTCAAAGTTTTCATTCTAGATCAAATTTTATCTCAATGGTTTATGAAATCATCACTTCATGTTATTGTTGAAGAAGCTGGAAAAGAAGGTGTTGCAACCAAAGATTAGGTAGTTGCTCATGCCTACTATCTAGAACTTGTGTATACGCAGTCTCACAATTTTCATGAGAAAGTCCCAAGTATACCTTGCCCAACAATTTTAGATCGACCAAAATCAACCCCTATAGCATGTCATGCCGTTGATGTTGTGATTGGTTTGGTTAGAAATAAATATAAGGGTAAAATGAAGAATTATACAAACACTCATATGTTTCCTATAGAAGATTCACGTAGCCAAAATCCTTCTCTAGATATTACTTCTAAAATTAATGTGGTAGATTCATCTACTGGCAAGAATCAACCCTCTAGAAGTAAAAATGGTTGGAAATGTAAATAATAATAAAAATGATTCTTAGAAAGAGAAACAAAAAAAAATGATCCCTCTGACAAAAAGAAGAAGCCCTGTTATCCTTTATTCAATTTTGATGAAGATAATTACACCAAGGAATGCCCACATTAGGAAAAAGTGACTAAATTCATTAAAGGTTCTCCCACTCTTGTTGTTTTTAAGGATCCTTTCCCTTCTCAAGATACTAATACGATTTCACATAATCAATCATCTTCTTCCACATTCGAGAATATCATGATGGTGTTGTCACAAGTGATGGTCTCCATGAGATATAAATATTACGGATCTAAGGGACCTGCAGTAAATGGGAAAGATACTAGTCCATATAGTAAACCTTCTAATTGAATTACTCCTCCTTGTGAACTATTACAGATTGGAAAAAAAAATGTGACATGGTGATTCCACCACCTCCTAAAGGTTTTTTTCAAAAATATTTTTTTAACCCTCCTAGACCTACTCGAAACAACAACATTGTCGAAGATCTAGAAATCTCTCCTTCAACAATCTCAACCCTTGAAGTGCTGCAAAAATGTATAGTACAAGGGAAATTGTTATTATTAGCAATCGTAGCAATTGATCCTCAAGATTCTAACCTTATCGTCTTTGATCTTGAAAGCCACATACATAGACTCCCACATTAACTAGAATTTCAAATACCAGTTTTCATCATAAGTAAATGGGTTTTTCTCATAGTAGTTGACGAAGGAGCTACTACATGTATCATGTTGTTTTCTTGTTGGAAATAGTTGAGTTGTCCAAACATCCATAAATCTCCTACCACTCTGAAAGCATTTTATGGAAGAGGTTTTCATCCATATGGAATTTTTAATGATATTCCCATAGAGTTAGAGGATAAAACAATTTCACTCGAAGTTGAAGTCGTTGATGCACAAATATGTTACAACCTAGTAGTTTCTCAAAGCTTGACCTATGCTATGTCCATAGTGGTATCATCACTCTTTCACATTATAATGTTTCCTCTTAAAGGAAAAATAGTGTAAGTAGACAATTTATCTTACTACACTTCCGACCCTAACTCTACTCATATTATACCTTTCATGGGGAAAAAATTGTTAACTATGAAGATTTTGGTGTTAGCTTGTTCAAATGTTTGTCACTCATGAGAATTTTTTCACTCCCTCCACTGAAATTTTCTTCTTACATTTACCAAGTTAATATCACATAAAGTAGAATAGAACCTTCTGATCCATGGGTTGTTCCTTTATAATCTGAATTGGCCTCGTATGTTACTGATATTCCTTTAAGCCCATTTGAATTATCTTATCAGAAAGCTAAAACATTTTATAATCCACCACCCTCTAAAATTTATCGACTAAATGCAATCACGAATGATTATTCTCAACTATTTCGGTTAGAACCAATTTTGTTGCCTGATCCTTTCGATAAAATATTATCAACATATGGAAGGATCATGGAATTAATGACTTTGGATGAAATTACATGGGATTATTATCATCATCTTTCATCCTTTCTACCTAGCCTTAATAGAATCGAGAATTATATTTCTACCATATTTTCCCATGATATCTTAGATAATCTTGAATTCCCTATGTTAATTAATCAACCAAAATCTGAGAAGAATTTGGGAAATAATCTACAAACACTCCATTTAACATCTCAGATAAATAAGTGTTTCTCGAAAACATTCGCATAAGCACTTCGTGCTCACTTGAGGATATTCAAACGTACAAATCCTTGTTTCAAGAATTCTGGGAAATATTTTCCTGGTCCTATGAGGAAATTCCAAGAATTGAACCCAGGATAGTTGTTCATGAAATAAAGACTTAGCTAGATGCCAAACACGTCAGAAATATATCACTTCCAATGCATCCACTAAAGGTTGTTGCTATAAAAGTTGAAGCTGAAAAATTATTCAAAGCATATTTTATAAATCATGTTCCCTTAAGTGATTGAGTTTCCAATAATTTTCAAGTTAACAAAAAGAAAGGGATAATTAGGGTGTGCATAAATTATAGGGATATTAACAAATCTTGTCCCAATAACAACTATCCTACCTTCTATATCGACCAAATTGTTGATCAAAGTGATGGATTTTAGGGTCCTATAATCTATAGGATCTCAATGTGATTGATTATTTCATCTTAGATCTTTCATATTGTAAATAATATTCCATGATTACAAACTATTTCCAAAAAGGTTAAAACCTTAGGAAACATATGATTTCACATCCAACTGCACCATTAGGAGATAATTAAGTATGTTTTGACTGCATTAATCGCATCATTTAAATGTGATTAAATGATTTGTAATAAGTCTAGGTACTACAGGTTTTAATTCTGTCAAAACGGTCAAAAATGGCAAAGAATGGTTTATCCAAGGTTGGAGAGACCCATTATAAGTTAAAGGTGCTCAAAGGAATTACTTTACAAACCTTTGCAACTCATTCACATTACCATGTTTCATTGGTGGAATCACCTCCCCTTTGCACATCAAGCCTATCGCAATTATCCTTTAAATTGTCGTCTCCTACAAACCTTCCGAATGAAATATACAAATAAGTGGGACACATTCACCTGCAACTTCCTTTTCATTTCATTTCCCTTTAAAAACATTAAAATTACCCCCTTTTCCACCTTTCTTCTTTATACTAATACTTTACCTTTTTTCATCGCTATATCATTGTTTTACCTTCGCTTTCTGATTTCCCCGACTGCGATTGAAGTGAGACCATCCTCCCTAACATGTAACCCTTTCCCCCATCATCCATAACATTTCATAGATTATAAATTTTCGCATCACAATAAAACCTTAACACTTGCGATCACCAATTTGTGATATATCACATCGCACATTTTTTAACTTACCATTTGAAGCACCCACGAAGTATTTTGTTTAACTTGCGATGCGGTTGGCCCCACCAGAGCAGCTTCGCCCCCCACTTATTGCTGCTTGCAATAAATATCATATAATATGAAACTTCATACATCTTAACTTACCGTAGGAACCATTCGTCATTTTATAACTCCGCCAATGTAGTGGGCTCCATCCTCCTTACCACATCATCCTTCGACAACGCAAATCGCATTTCACATGTTTTAGCTGTTAACATCTGGTGCTTATAAAAAAAAATTAAATTTTTAAATCTGGGGGCTGCAGTTGGTCACACCTTCCCTTCATGTCACCTACTTTCTCTCCCTACTCCGCACTTCACATATTTTAGAGTTTACCTCTACTACTTCATGTTAAATTTTGCAATTTGTGGGTTGTGATTTGGTCCCACCTTACCAGCCACGTCACTTACCTTATCCCCGCACTTTACACTTCTCATATTTTAGCTTTTACCTCCTCCTCTTATATATAAACCTTAAGATTTTTTATTATGATGCAGTCGGTCCCACCTTCCCTCCACATCATCTCCCTCTTTCCATCGCATCACCGATTACATTCTCATATATTAAACTGTAAGACATGCGAAGTACGATGTTGGCGCGGATGTAAAGTAGCTTCATAACTAAAAACTAAACATTTTCAGGTCCAGGTGTATGAGTTTTTACGTTGTTGTGTTTGGAAAAAGGGTCAAACACGACAGAAGGGACTCAGGTATTAAAAAAATGGAAAGGTGAAGTCGGGAAAAGGATTTATGCAAATTTTATCCATTTGTAACTGCAAGATCAAAAAGGGCATTCATACAATAGTTCATCCACCAGCACATCACTCACTTCATCTTCCAGTACATCACTCAGTCTTCCAACACATTAGTAAAATATGGTCTGCGTCCTAACTGTCGCACTACATCAACAACTGCTTTGCACAACACATTCCACCGAAGCTATAATTTTGTAATAAGTTATATTTTTTTAGTTCAAGTTTAAGTCTAAAAATACCATGTCTGGTAGAGACTATATTATAGGAATTATTTTTGTAAATTTTTTTATAAATACTTTAGTTTTGGAAGTATCAAAGGTCGATTGATTGAGATCATAATCATTACTATCTTTTGGAGTACTATAAGATTTTTCAAAGCACTGGAGCATCAATAATAATCATACCATTCACAAGATTCTTGTGGCTTAAATACTGGTGATGTGTTTCTTCTATTATTTTGTTTCATTGTTATCTTTCATTGTAATCATATGAATTCCAATTGTAAAGATGAAAGCGTGATGAATAGGATTTACTGTTGAGTACCATATTTTGGCTGCATTTACAATCATAATGTTTTACACTAAAGGCCAAACTAAAGAATTCTTAATTTCTCTTTAGTTCTGTGGAATATTTTTATATTTCTGTCATAATCCATTTATAAATTCGAAAGATCGAGTAAATACTCCTATCTTTCCCTTTGTTTACTCTTTGAAAAAATGATGCAACTATCCAGTTTTATTTCAAATCCATTTCCCAATAGACATTAATCCATTCAATACAATCAATTAACCAAATCTCAAAACCCAAGTATAATCATAACTAGCCTAAAAACTTATCCAAAAAAAGTGAAATCTTATAGAGAGAGCCCTCTCTGAAACTGGCAGGGCTTGATCCCAGTTTTCGAAGTTCATTTGATGTTGGCCTATGTAGTTTCGCTTCAGACTCATAATTACAGAATTATAACATTGGAGAGAAAATATTTTCTTTCATGGACAAATATTCTAGGTATAAGCAAATCAACATAATGCATGGTGATTAGCATAAAACTGCGTTTATTTATTCATGGGGTACCCTTTATTATCAGAAACTCCCATTTCGATTGGAAAATATTTGCATAACCTTCCAATGGGAAATGCCTTATGATTTTTATGATATCAAGCATATTTTGCAACCTTAGATGATTTATCAACTTATTCATTAAAACAAGAAGATCATCTTATGCATCTGAGAGTTATTATTATCAGATGTAGACATTAAAATATCTTCCTAAATCCCCATAAATCTATTTTATGTGTATAATCAGGTCGAGTGTTGGAATTTGACATGTCAAAGGAAGGCATTAGTGTCAATCCTCTCAAGGTTGATGCTATTCTGAGTCTACCTCCCCCTTCCAATCTTCAGCAACTACAAAGTTTACAAGGGAAATAAATTTTTTTATGTCAATTCATCCCGATCTATGTAGAGATAACTAAAGATTTTACTCAACTATTGAAAAATGGCATCTCATTTACATGCGATGAGATTTCTTAAAAATATTTTGAGTCATTGAGACACACGTTAACCCACATCGATGTTGCATTCGCCTAATTATTATCGAGACTACCTTTTATTTTTATTTTCCTTTGATGCCACCATTTGCATGGTCTTAGTTCAAGAAGATGAGTCTGATGCTTAATATGTGATCTACTATTTGAGTAGGAATCTCATGAAAACTCAGACTAAATACACACAAGTGGAGAAATTGGCCTTGGCATCTATTCAAGTTGTCCATAATTTTTGTCACTATATTCTCTTGCGAAAAATGATAGGGGTTTCCAATCACAACCTAATGATGTAAATTATTACCAGACAATTGCTAGGTTGAAAATATTCTAAATGGATTATTACCTTGCAATAATTTGATTTAGATTTTGAAAAATATAAGTCTAAGAAGCCACTGGTGTTTGCTGAGTTGTTATGTGATTTTCCCTATACTGAGATGAAAAATGTGGCACCATATTTTCTTCTAGATGAATAATTCTTTCTTATTAGTATTATAGATCCGAGATATGGATATTTTATAGTGTATCTCCAAACTCAAATGTTTCATCATGAATTATCTCAAATCGGTCGTCATCGTATTTGGCACCAATCCTAACAATACAATATTGTTGGTGATACACTTTATCATCGTGGTGTTGATTTCATCTTTATATGTTGATTTAATCACGAGGAATTTGAAAAGGAATTGAATGACTATCATTCTAGAGCCTTTCGTTGTCAAATTTCAGGGTTTTCCACTTCGCAAAAGATATGGCATAATAGGTATTTTTTAACTTTGATCTTCAAATATTGCATAATCGCAGTCTAGAAGTGCCATAATTTCCAAGTTTACCATCACAATATAAGTGCATCGCCATCTCCTCTTCAACAAATTATTTTTGTCAATAATTTTGCTAAATGGGGCATCAATTTTATTACATGTAACCCATACTGGGCTAGTGTGCATGGGTGCATTATGCTAGTGCTGCATCATTTTACAAAATGGATCGAGGAGATTCCTACATATAAATATGATGGAAAAACTCTGGAAATTTTCATATTCAAGCATGCGATTTCCAAGTTTGGTGTTTCACAAGCCATCGTCCTGAATCATGCTAGCCATTTTTGAAACTTTATGATGATAGAACTTTCTTCAAAACTAGGCTCGCATCATGAGAGTTCCACTACATATTATCCGTAAGAGAATTCCAAAGTTTAAGTTGTTAAAAAGGTTTTGACCACCATGATAAATGAAATTTCGACATTCATAAAAAAATTTCGAATACTATGATTTTTCCAACCTTGTGGGCATACTATAATTTAGCAAAAATATCAACTGGATTTACTCCCTTCCAGTTGGTTTATGGTCTGGAGGAAGTTTTTCTGAACGAATGTGAAATGACGTCTTTGAAATTGGAAATCGAGTTATTACCAACTACCTTTGCAATAAAGGAACTTATTTTATATGTAGCATGACTGGATGGGATTCGTCATGATGTTTCATTGTCTAGTGAGGCTCATAAGAAGCAAGTTAAGGCACGTTTTGACCAAAATGTGAATCCCCATTCATATTCGTAAGGTGACCTAGTCTTTGGCTATGATCAAGTGCATGATAAATTAGGTTCTAGTAAATTCGAGCCCATGTGGCATGTTATTTACATTGTAAATGTGCACTACCTAAAGGGGCCTATGAACTAGATGCTTATGACATAATTCCTTTGGGAGATCCCAGGAATGGTCTTTACCTGAAGAAATAGTAAGCATGATTCATTTTCTGAATATTTTGTACATTACTTGTATTATATTTTTATGACAGTTTGAAATAATTTTAGCATCTCTTTGCAATTTATTTCTACTTGTCCTTCTTATCTAGTGTTACAATGTATTTTTAGATGTCGATGCTCCCACAAACTTACATTGGCTTTTCCTATGGTGCTGGTCATAGTACTCGAAATTTGACTTCCGCAGCCTGGGCCATTTATTCTCCCACTCATGAGTTAGTTTCTATTCATGGGATATTCCTTGGTTGAACAACAAATAACACCACAGAGTATAGTGCAGTTATTGAACTATTATCTGACTCCATTTCATTTGGAATTTGTCGATTGATCATTATGTTAGATTCTCAATTTAGAGTATTACAATTAAATAGTTTCTATTTAGCAAGAAGTCCAACAATGTTAAGAATGTTTTTGCAGTTTCATATCTTGGAGATACAGTTTGATTACATCGAATATCAACACATTCCAAGAAATTTAAACACATTGGTTGATGCATTAGTTAATTATGTATTAAATTAACATTTTAAAAATAGTAAAAATGAAAAAAATATTCATCAACATATTGAACACAATAAATTGAGATAATAGTAGTTCTTTCATTAAACCAAATGTCTGTAAAAAGTATGGATTTACAAGAATTCCATCCAAAACATATGGGGCCCCATGGAATTTATTTTATGAACATGTCGATATGACAAAAAGAAAAATCTATACATAGGTATAGTGATTAAGCATGATGATGATCATGGTAGCAGACGATGGCGCGAGCTACTCATTCTAGTAAGCGGCTTATTGGCCCTATTTGGGTCCTAGTCTTCATAATTTCAATTGATGATTGGCTATTTTATTTCAGTTGATGAAATTGTAAATAATATTGTATTATGAAGATGATTTACAAAACAATATGTATATATATATATATATATATATATATAGATAGAGAGAGAGAGAGAGAGAGAGAGAGAGAGAGAGAGTAGTAATAATAATAATAATAAATGAAAAGAGGGTATAAAAAATACATATAAATAAAAGAGAAAAATAGAAGGGGGAAAAAAATCAAGAAACCCCAAAAGAATGTCTAAATGTGTAGGAGTGATCAAGCCTAAATGCCACTCAAGAAATAAAATGCATCGCTTCATAGTTACAAATTTGGAATAAATGTGTTGCTATATAAAATGCCATATAAAAAATGGCATAGGTAGATATAGTTAGTCAAATCACACTATCTAATCATGATTAGAATAAGAATTAAATAGATTAGGATTAGTGAATAAGTTAATTCACATCATTTAATCGGGATTAACACATAGAAAAATAGACAAGAATGCTCTGGTTGTCCAAATGGAGCATAAATAGGTGTCTTTTAAAGTTAAAACAATTTTTAAAGTAATTTATTGTTAATAATTATTAAGGCATGCTTAATCGCACTTTAAATGCATTTAATAAAGGGAGTGACATGAAATTTTATCCAACGTTCAAATTTTAGTACACAAATTAACGGCTGAGATTGCTCCCCACCCAGACCAACGGTGGGTGGGTGATTTCGACCCCCCCTGAGCTCCATTGTGATTTGCTCATGGGGGGGAGTATGAAAAGGGTGGACCCACATCCTAATTCCCTCACATTGATTTTCACTCCCCCCCCCCCACCCCCCCCCCAATTTCCCCCCAATCCATTTCTCTCACCCACCCTCTACCCCCCTCTAAAAGGTCTTCCTAGGTTGACCGTTTATCCATCCACCAAGGCTCTCATGCCATGTTACCTTCCTGACCCCACTACCACTCTGTCCACCTCAACCTACCTCCTCGACTCACCATCCTCTAATTTCCCCCGACCATTCAACTCGCTCCCAATCAAGCACCACAACCTGGCACTCCCTTGCACCATCAACAAACTGTTACCAACCATAAATGCCTCATGATTCTGTGCAAGGGATCCACTCCTGTCCTAACAGTAAACATGCCATGAAAAATTAATCAAGTTAATATATTTAAACACAGAAAGGCTGTAAAATTTATTTTACTTGGTGTTTGGTGCAATCGGTGGATTATTTAGTCGGCCAATCTCTTACATTGATCCTTGATCTTCCCACGACAATAACTCAATCTCCATCAACAATCCCACCTCTGCACGTCCTAGATAGACTCCTTGGTCAAGGTAATTTAATATTCTACTCATCCCTTCATCTGATCTATTGTTTAATAATGGCCCCGAATGGAAAAGCCCCCAAGATAAAAGGTAGGAAGCCTAAATAAAACTCGATGTTTCCCCCTCCCATCGACTTGGACCACTTGTCCCTTTCAACCATCAATATAAAATTGTAGACACCAATTGTGAATTTGAATTATTTTAAATTCACAGTTGGTTGAAATAAAAATTCCTAGACTGGCATGATGAATTGGGTATATGGGAATATTCACTGCCACAGTTCATGATTCCACAAACACATTTTTTTCTTGAACTTACTTCCTAGTGCCAAAATAGCTATGTGCCATCCTAGAGAGCCATAGTAAGTCATAATGGTGAATTTATCCTCACCATTACAATTGAGGCTATTTCACAAATGCTGCAATAAAACAATTGAGAGTCTTCTAAGAAATTATCTATAGAATTTCTGATAGAGTTGTACAAAAATTTGATGTTCCAAAGAGAGCTAAGATCTTTCAAATATTTATCCCTGAAGATGCCCAACTGCCTAAATCAAACCCTCCATATTATTCTTCGATGTTTCCATAAGTAACCAAGAAAATCATCACCATAATTTCCTATATCCTCAGTTACCACTCGAAAAAGTGGGTTGATGAATCCATTATTGGCTTCCTCTCCATTTTTACCACTGAATAAAAGCCTATAATTTTTAATTACAGTCATTTTATTGTATATGCCATGCATGATAATTTTTTTAAGTTTCCCACAGAAGGAGATTTAAAATATTCTACAATTTTAGTTTATTTGTTCATCTACAATCAATCAAACGTGTTTCCTTTCACTTCACAAAACATGGATGAGGATGGTAATTCTCAATTAGTAATACAGTGGACATCATTGGTGAGAAGGAACTCCACATAATTATCCTTCTCATAATATGTTGAAAAATGCTTCTATACAGTGGATTTCCTCGTAAAAAATGAGTTAGAGCCGAGAATAGAGGCGAATATTCAAAAAATTTTCATTTAAGTGGTCAAGTAAAGACAAGTGACTGGTATTTATACCAGAACTACACAAAGATCAGTGTCTATGGGTATGAATTTTCACTCTATAAGTTGCCAAAGTTTGTACCTATGAGACTTTTCTCATTGGAAAACATTAGACAGATGATCCATATTGATGAAATGCATTTTATGGCTGCTAATAAGAAGGAAAAATTTAAGCTTAAAGCATGGGTTGGACCTTTTGTCTGCAATATTAGAACAAATATTAAAGAATATGATTTGATGTTGAAGAAAATGAACTTCAAATTGAGCTTTACTTGGTCATATGACCCTTTTAGTCTAATTTCAAAGCTCAAATTGGAGCCAAAGACAACGCCCTACATACACAATCCTCGTCTAGAATTATAGCAGTACATGAACCAAACTCAATGGGAGGAAAACACACTACAGGAGGCTGAAGAATATATCATTTCCAAAAAAAATATCTTATGCTCCTACACCTTAGGAAAATTAGGAGAAAATGATAATGGAATAATCCCTAGACAGAGAAATTGGATCCAAGGAGTTCGTAAGGTACAAGAAGAAGCAAAGAACCAATTCTACACTAGTTTTTCATCTAGGTAATAGAGAAAATGATACTATTATTATGATAGGCCCCGATGCATCTAAAAGGGAGGATGATACCTTCACAGGTTCCCCTTATTCAAAAACATCTTAACATCATCCAGAAACTTCACAAATAACTAATTTGGCTCTAGACAGTGTTGAGCCTAACAATTTTGCAAAGGACAAGGGCATTGTGAAACCAACTCCAAAAAAAGAAGAAAAGGGATATCAATGCCTTAGAAATAAGCCACTTCGAGGAGGAAACCTCCAGTACATTACATGAATGAACAATTCTTGGACGATTCAAATTAAAAAACCTTCTTTCTATATATAGGAGTCCATGGGGCCATAATGTAATCTTAGTGGGGCCACAATGTAATCCTACCCGACCTAAAAATAATAATTTAAGGGCACAATAATAACAATATGGGGGTTACATGGGTGTTAGTATGAATCCTTTGTCGAAGTGTACGAAAAAGGACCACTTTAGCTACACATAACTAATAGCCCTAACAACAAAAGTGGCTGCCAATATCTTCAGATCTGCGGTTAGTTAGACATAAAAGAGCTGCAAAAACCAGATCTATGCATGGAAAGACATTAAGTAGAAAAGTAAGGGTTTGCTCCATATACCAATAGAGAAGACAAGAACAATTTTTGAAAGAATTTTTATATTAATGGGGCACCTGGGAGGAAAACAAGAAGGTGTATCCAATTCCCCTCAGTGGGATGGGTTCTTGGAAGTCCTCAGCACTTCAGATCTAAGGTTTCTCTCTCTTGTTGGTGTGGAAGACCCACACAAATAATGGAACTCAAAGGGAGCTCTTGCAGCAAATGGCAGAAAATGGTGACCAAGTGTATAGATCCAGAGTGATATAATAGGAAAAAAAAGGTGAAGAATGGTAGGAAAAACCCTCCTATTTATAACAAAATATTGGGTCATTCTAGATCTTGGTGCATGGGTTAACCAGATCTAGATCCACTTTTTATGGAATATTTTATTATATTTGTTGGAGGGAAAGGGTATTTGACTTGGGTCAAATCCCTTAATTTGTCAAAAATAAATAAATAAATGATTTATTTATCTTTTTAAGGAAGCGGTTAGAAGATAATCAAATAAATAATGATTTATTTAATTATTTAAGGAAGTGGTTGAAATATAATTAAATAAATAGTGATTTATTTAATTATTTGTGGGTGATTTGGTCATATTTAACAAGGAATATCATCTAAATAAGGTTTAAATAGTTATTCCTAGAAAATAATAAGATAAATAAAGGTTTATCTAATTAATTTCTTTGATTTTGGGTTAAACATGACTGGGAATAATAATTAAATTATGGTTTAATTAATTATTCCATGAGGAAAATAAAACAAATATAGGTTTGTTTAATATTTCCTTTTGGGGTTTGCTGTTTTAACATAGTGAAAGAAATTTTACTTAGGGTAAAATTGGTCTTACATGGTGTACTTGGGTCCATCTAATGATAATAGGTTAGATGACCAAAAAATGGTGTAACAGATTGCCCCCCAGCGTGCGAGTGTCAGGAGCAAATCGTATGACCGAAGTACGTTGTAAGAACACAATCACTAGACAACAAAAGGGATGTCAAAGAGAGAAATGTGAGGTAGATAGTGTGCTGAAGGACTAGACCCTGAGGAGACGAGACTTGCAGGTGCAACAAGTCTCTTTTTATGAGAGCGTATCTGTGCTGAAGGGAGCGGGGGAGGCATACCTATGCCCGTCGAGACAAAGTACAAAAGAATAGTGTGTCCAGTAAACAAGGGACCGAACCATAAGGTACAGCTGGCATAATCATGAGCCAGATAAAAATACAATGAGGAATAACACATACATGCTGCGCCTGGGATAACATCCAGGACTTGTATAATAATATCTGAGTACATGAGATACAAATACAACCCAAATGCCCCCTGTAAATGGGGAAGGGCTCACAAAATCTGACTGATACATGCAAGTTGAAGAGGTGTTGCAAGTGGCGACGGCCAACATCATCAAATATCTGGAGCTGCATCGAAGGCTGCAATGAAGAGGTCATCCGGACATGTGGGGGGCTACCTGCAGGGCCACCCCCTCATGAGGGTTGAGACATCTCACACACACCCGAGGAATCATCAAGAGCTGCTGCTGGATCACTAGACCCCAAGTATACGAATCTCGATCATGATGAAAGGAGCTGGAGAAACAATCAAGCCAAAGGGAAAGGAGATATCTCGTTGCCTGATCCGAGGCACCGAACAAGAGTGGAAGCTGGAACCAAGGTACACCGCCCTCTAGACTTGGCTTCTGGAATGAATGAGCTAGTGTCGACAGAAGGAGGTCCGCCATAGGTGAGGCAATGAGAGGTCCTCAACTAAGGCACGAGAGAAAAGAGTAGAGCGACGGACAGACTGACACTAATGATGATAGTGAAGTGGAAAGGACTGAGTAGCTAATGGACGACTTCCCTTGCTAGAGAATAAAGGGCATGAATGACATGGCAGCGACTGACACAACATCATCAGGGATGGGGGACAGTGGAACTGAAGGTCACAATGTGCGACACAAGAGAGAGACCAAGCAATGAAGGATGGAGAGCTATAGTGGGGTACAAAGGGACTCGGTATAGACTCCATGGAGGGAATGATGACTCAACTTGGATGCTCTAAACAAGGGCGACTCGATGGTGCTGCCACACAGTAAAGGCCCCAATGGGGGGACCGTGGAAACATGAGTACATGATGGGAACTCATGACGAAAATCGACATGAACAAGGACAAGTAAGGAGGCAAGATGGTGCCCCAATTACAAGTGTCGTAAGTGAGGAAATTCGATTTTTAGGAGGGGTGAAGTGACCCTTCTTGGACAAAATGTGTCCTAGTGGAGTATCAGATCTCAAAAAACTAACAGATACCCATTTGAGGGCTCGGTGAGAGCTTTCCAACGGTGCAGGCGGTTCGTGAAACGGGGCTACGGTGTGGTCACATTAGTCGAAAGAAGAAACATGGGTTCTCTTTTAATAAGGCAGTTTTCCCTCCAAAATCACTCATTTGCTATTGTTGCTGTGGTGAATGTAGAGAGGAGAGAAGGCCCTAAATATTGCGGAGAACGTAGCGGAGAAACCGACCGTTGGAATCGCGATCCGTCAGTTGCAGGTAAGAGGTCTAACTTTTCTCTTGCATTTTGATGGATTACATTTTCAGTTTAGGGCCCAGAAATCCAGGAACAACCCCTCCTTCATCTCTACGGCCGGGTCGCACTTTTTGGGCCAAAAAATGCGACCTGGGAAGCAGGTTTTAGGCAGAAAAGTGCGACCTATCCCAGAAATGGGCAGAAAACTGCAACCTGGGAGATGAGAGGGTTTTGGTGCTATTTGATGGCTGGAAGTTGGGTTTTTGTGTTTGGTTATGGTTTTCCCGATATGTATGCTAAAAAAAATGATGTGTTTGTGTAGGTATGGCAGATTTACGGGTCAACTGGAGAGAGAGAGAGCTGGGAACACTGCGGGCAAAGATCCAGGTGGATCAGTGCGTCCGCCGTGTATTGGCCAGATTTGGGGTTATCAAGTTTTTGGAGAACCCTTTGATGAGAGCAGGGGAACCATTACTGGCCCAGATTATCAGTTACTGGGATCCAGATCAGGAGATCTTTGTAGTGCAGGGGCACAGGATCGAACTGATGGTCCAGGACGTGTACTTCCTGACGGGTCTCCTGCCACTGGGGATGGTGGGAAACACACAGCCAGTGTTGTCGCGGGGGCAGCATATCATGGAGTTCGTGGAGCGTCATTTTCGACCGAGTCTCCAAGTCAAGGGGACTTGAATACTGATCGGGGATATAGAGAGGCTAGAAACCCGTACAGTGGCTGTAGCTGTGCTGCGTATCCTGGGCAACCAGGCGCTCCATCACATCACTGGGGGGTAGATGATGATAGTGGAAAGTGTGTTGGGTGGGACCTACTATGGGTGGGCCCAAATGATGTTGGTGTCACTAAAGCGACAGTTGTCACTATGCAGGCGGCAGGTGAACCATGATTGCTCATATGGGACTTTGTTGTGCGCTTTCTTCTTTGAGAAGATCCCGACCTTAAGGCCTCGTGTACAGCTTCCAGATGGGGGCCCGAGAGTGCCCAGGATGCGCCGTTGGGGATGGCTACTGTGTAGAGGAGGAGGAGGGGCGGTCAGGCAAGTGTTTCGACCTGAGTTTTTTTCCCATTGGGATCAGATGCCATTGTACATAGACGACTATCCCTATAGTGGGATGAGCTACTGTGGAGATCCAGACCTGCCACTTCTGCCTGGTCGAGTCTGGGGGCCTGATGGTAAGTGACAGATTGCTATTCTTGTGTGGGCGTGTTAAAGTTTTTGGAATAGTAATTGATGGTCCTCATTCATGTACTTTTGGTATACAGATATAGCACCTGTAAAACCGGCCAGATATATGTGACGACCGATAGCGTCTGGAGCTACAGGTCCGAGTGGATCGAGAGCGGCGCAGAATGAGGATGCAGCCGCCCTGCTAGAGGACGTCCGCCGTAGATGCGAAAGGTTGTTGACCGAAGTATCAGAGCGCGGGTGGCAGCACTTAGATGACCAGTTCATAGAGCCATGTGTTGGTCTACCCTCGGAGTGGCGAGGTGTCATGCGGCGCATGGCGATGGCCGGTCAGGCTATGCGCGATCTACATGCTGCAGGGGCAGAGCCATTGGCCCGGGATCCTCCAGATAGTGATTAGGGGTGGGGCATGTGGTGCCCCCTATGATGTATGTAGGGGCAGGTGGTGCCCCCAGTTTTGGGTTTTTTGTAACATGTTATGGGCATGTCATATGTATCAGAGTAGATGGACTCTAAACACATGTTTTGCGACACATATTATGGATATGCATCATTTTTTGATGGTTATGAATGTTATTGTCTTGTATGAAATGTGTGTGATAAATGCCAATCTAGAACATGGTTTGTAATACTATCTACATAGTGATTCTGTTCTCGAGGTACATGGTTGAAAGTTATGGTTTCAAATGCACGTATCAATATTTTCACTCGTAAATAGCGTCTAAACAGCACAGGGTTATGCACACGATAAACACCATTTAGTTGCATCACAAGAAGTAGGGAATCCAAACGAACGTGCAGATGGAGGATGCGATGAAAGAGGGCATCGGCTAAGAGACCACGCACTGCATCATATTCGGCCTGATTGTTGGTGGCAGAACCAATGCATACCCCATTAGAAAGGACAAGAGCATGCAAGGGGGTGAAGATGGCCCAACCTACCGAGGCTAGATTCCTGGAGTAACGACTTGCACCATCGGCATAACCGATAAAGGGTGTGGACCGGGGGTCTTGCAGAATGGTGCGACAAGACAACAAATGAGGGGAGGAGAGGCAATGACGGCAACGTGAGTGCATAGGAGTCATCGGGCGGCAACCGCAGGAGGGAGTACAAGGAGCAGGATGATCATAACTCATATAGGGTGGTATATGAGGGCAATCGAAGGTATGGGGAGGACTCGGGCTGCGTAGGTCAACAGAGGCACGGGTGGAGTGATCTCGTGTATGGGTAGGCAAGGGGTGGTCATGGGACACAACACAGGAGAATGAAGAGGGGCTAGGCTCCGAGCATCTCTCAGAGGAGGATAGGTAAAGAATGGTCACAGTAGACTCCGTCATCTAAACATCAGGGGGGGGAATGTCGATGGGAGCGAGGGGATCCTCAGGCTGGCCTGAAGCGTACTGTGCGAGGATGGGAGAGGCGGATTGATTTTGTTCAACCTCATACTCTCGAATTACCTCTAAAGAGGCGTGGTACTGCGTCAGGTGAGGACAATGGTGGGAGTAATGGCCATGAACGCTGCACAAAGCACAGGGCTTGTTGGTGCGGAGAGTCTTGTGGTTCTTGGTTACGGACGGAGAAGGAATGGAGGCTTCAGGGGCCGTAGACTCGGGGAACGCGACTTTAACCATGGGTTGAATACGGGGCAACTCGGGACAAGCATGGGTGGCATGACCGGTGACATGACATAAGGCGCAAGGCTTCACGGGCGGAGAAGGGGCTGGGTCAGTCGTGGTGGTCTTGTCTTTAGGTGCCCCCTTGCGGGCTTTGCCTTTCTTCCCGGGAGCCGTCACAACATGAGAAGGGTCCTGTGGAGGTGCTGGGGGCACAGTGGCAACGGAGGAAGCTAGGGGAACCGGTTGAACCGGTTTCAAAGCCATATAGGGCTTGGGATGACCAGGAGGGGTGGTGGCTAGGGGATCAAGGTACCAAACCGGTATGCTCAGGGTCAAGTTAGGGAGAGAGAGGGTGGCCATGACGGGGACAGAATATACTTCGGGAGGGGGAGCTAGGAAAGGGATCTGCCCAGCAGGGTAATGACCAAGAGGGACGGCTTCGAGATGGTTAAGGCCAGGAGGAACCGATCCAGGAGGATAAAGGGGTTCAGGGATACCAGCTGTAGGGGTGGGGCTAGAAGGAGGAGGTCCGGCTGGCTGAGATGAATGGCTAGGAGCAGGTTGCGGAGGGAGAGGAGGAGGTTGCTGACTAGCCGAGGCAGGCCGCTTACGGGCAGCCTGGGACGATTGCATCATGCAAACATTCGATGATCTGGGATTGGTGACAGGAGGGGGGGAAGGTTAGGGAAAGTTCCAAGCAGGGAGAAATCTTTGTAAACACCTGGGGAGACACTAGTCAAGGAATCGATGGTTTTCTTGTTGGCTACAGAAGAGATGGTTGTCTCAGGGGAGGTCTGAGATTTTGGCTCATGATATGTCAACTGGTCAATGGTGACTATCTTTCCATTATGGGGGAAAGACATCTTGCAGAAGACCGCGGATGGGACAGTAGACATAGCATAGGTGTAGCTTCACCCCAATAGAATGTTGTAATCTAGCGGGGCGTCGATGACTTCGACGTCAACGCAAACAGTCTTACCAGCGAGGGTGATAGGACAATTACGAAACAAACAATGGCTGAGGCATGACCATCCCACGCTCGAAGGTGATCGTGGAAGCGGTCCAAGTCAGGATCCGAGTCGCCCAAACCAAGCCAACATCACCCCACGGATGCCTCCTCATCAATGATACACCGGACACGCGATGCTCCGCATTTTGACTAGATTTGGAAGGCGAAGAAGGCGATCAAGGAGGAAGAGGAGAAGGTCCCACCTTTCATAGGGCACAAAACAATCATTTGGTCATCGCAGATCTATAACACTGAAGATAGTAGAGCCCTCTTTGGGAAGGGGCACGGGACTGAGGAGTTCCATAGGAAAATGGTCAGAGGAGATTGCGCTAAATCATCTACTATGCTATACGAATGAGCAGCTCGACCGGAAGCAGCGTTTCGACGTAATGGTCCCTTAGGAATCTTGGTATGAACCTCAACTTTGGGTTGAGGGATATGTAAGGGGCCACTGGGTGTCGAAAGAGGCTCTGTAGAACTTGAAGAAGGAGGCTCGGGGGCAGACTGAGCAGGAGGCTTGGGGTACTGGCGAGACCGAGTTTGAAGGTGAAGATTGACGGACGGGTTAGGATCGGAGTGCATCATAAGGATCTGGTAATCAGAGGAACCAGAAAGGGAAGGGGGGGTGGCTACCTGGCTGTCGGGCGGTTGGGTAGCCACGAATCCTTGCTGAGGGAAAGGATCAGTAAACACAGCTGGCTGGGTAGTGGCCACATTAGGAGGAGCATGAGGGGAGGCATGCTGTCCGCGCAATGTGGCTTGAGACTCCCACATATGCCGCATCTGGGGTAAGAGGGGACAATCGTGGATGTAATGACCATAAACACCGCAACACGAACAAGTCTTACTTGTGCGAAGCGGCCTGTCTGGCTTGGGCTGAGTGCCCTGTTGCTGGTTGGCAGTGTTAGGGTCCACACCAGGATTGGGTCCACAGGTACCAGGGGCAGATTGGTTTGGATTGCCTCTCCGCCTTCTTTGAGAAGACGGGGATTAGTCATGTCAACAGGCAAATACTTACCCTCGGGAGGGGCCGTAGAAGCCAGGCCGGGTTGAGGAGGCAAGGGGGGAGGAAGAGCATATGCTGGAGGAGCTGGCGCACCAGGCTGTGGATAAGGGTAATGGGTAGGTTGGGCAACATTGAGGTAAGCAGGAGGTTGGGCAAAAGGAGGAGGCATGCCGTATCCTGGATACATGCTACCGGGAGGGGGGAGAGTGCTGTAGGAGCTGGCCCCTCCCTGAGGGAGACCATAGCCCATATGAGGTTGAGCGTATGGATGGGAAAGGGCTCCAACGATACCGTCGGCGGAATGAGATGCCCCCGGGGCGTTAGCGCCACCGGGCCTGGGGAGGTCAGGAAGAACGGTATAAACATAACCAGATTGAGTGTAGATCAGGTCATATTTCAAGGCTATTTGGAGGGCGGCTTCTGCGGTTTGAGGAAAATGGGAGGCGACATCCTTGCTGATGGGGGCCGGAAGGGTGCGAAGGAACCAGTCCATATAAACCCGATCTTCGAAGGGAGGGGCTCGACACAAGCTCCGTCTTCTTCACCATTCCTGAACATGGGCAGAAAGGCGGGTTGAAGAGGATTTCTTGAAGGAAGTCAAGAGCTCCGTGCCAGTGTCGTATCGGAGAGGGAGCTGGAAATAAGACAAAAAGGCCTGAGCAAGGGTCGCAAAGGTGGTATGGGAAGAGGTGGCTTGTTCAACATACCATTTGGAAGCTTCGCCGGTAAGTGTGCGTTGGAACAAACGAAGACGGATGGAGTCATCGGTAATAGAATTGGAAGAACACCACATGTGGAAAGATCGGACATGATTGGTTGGATCTTCACCAGCTTGGCCTTCGAATTTAGGGATGTCGGAAGGGAGCTTGGTTGGCATGGCAGGCCAACCAACATCGTGGTGGATGGGGTCGTTGATCAACTGATTGAAATCGGGGAGGCTGAGGCCTGCAATGTACGGCAGCAACGGGGTGGCCGTAGTCATTCCTGTGGCGGTTCCGCTAGTAGTCGGGCCGGCATTAGGGCCGGGAGAACCGCTAGCGTTAGGCCCTGGACCAAACATGGTGGTGGGGGGAGAACCAGGAGGAGAAGGGGAACCTGATGAATCAAGAGAGGAGTCAGAGTGCGGACTCGGAGGAGGACTGGCTCGATGACGGCGGGTAGGAGCAGGTCGATCGACCGGAAACTGAGGGTGAAGGCCAAGAAGTCTCCGGGAAAGGCGCCTTGGGGGCGCAATGACGACGGGAAGAAGGAAACCGACAGGGGCAGAAAGGGACAAAATCAATTAAGGTCAAGGGCAGAAAAGGTGCAGTGACAATTGATTTTAGAGTCTCTGCCAGGCGGTGTTAACCAGGCGCTTCTTCGCTTAGGGTCAGTGTGTGGCGTGTGTTAATTTTAATTTTTAAACCCTTTCCGTTTTGAGAGAAAGAAAAAAGTGTGCTGCGTAGTTGAAAGTAAACCTACAGAGAATAGTATATAATGCTGAAATAATAGAAAAATAACAGCTACTTGTGCATCTATCTAACCCAATAAGGCGGGTCTCTCCAAACTAAACTGAAAAGAAAGGGAAAATTCGAGGTACAAGACACGGAAAAGAGGCCAATAGATCTAAGGTCAAAAGGGACAGGGATCTAAAGGATAAAGCTGCTGAAAAGAGGTGCAAATCACAGCCAAAAGACAGAGGCAAGGTGGCTGGAAAAAGGAAGGAAATCAGCAAAAAACGGAGGGGGCAAGGTGGAGGCCCTAAAACTAGATCCAAACAAATCTTCAGGAGGTGATTTGAGAGGTAGAAGAGCTGATTTCAATGGATCTGAAAGGGAGGTAATAGATCTGGAAAAAAGGAGGTTGAAGCTCTGAAAAATAGACGACTGAAACAGTTAAAAATCTTCCAAAAAAAGTGAAGGTTACTAAAGCCCTAGGGGGCTAGGTTCCCACTTAGATGAGTAAAAACAGATCAGAACTTGGTGAAGGCGGGCTGAGACAGAGGCTGGAAGACTCTGACAGAAGCTGCAGCAAAACCCAGAAAAATTGCAGAAAAATCACTGAAAAACTGGCAGGTCGCAGTTTCTGACCTATTTTCAGTGCAGGTTGCAGAAAAGGGGCAGAAAGGTGTGACCTGGAGGTCCAGGTCGCAGTTTATGGGCCAAAAAGTGCGACCCCACGTTCCGGTTGTCTCGGCGGCAGATTTTCAGAAAAGTTGTCGTCTCAGTTGCGGCTAGTGTCGCTTACCTGCGCAATAAGGCCAGAAACACACGGAAGTTAGAAATTTTAATGTTTTAGGGTTTTAAGTGAGAAAAAAAACATAAAAATAGGAAAAATAAACAGCTGAAAAGAAACCCTAGGGTCTGAAGTAGCTGGATATGCAGGAATATGAAAAACGACAGCGGTTGTAATTTAAAACCCGTGTGGAGTCGCCATTTGTTAGTATCAATCCTTTGTCGAAGTGTACGAAAAACGACCACTTTAGCTATGCATAACTAATAGCCCTAACAAAAAAAGTGGCTGCCAATATCTTCATATCTGCGGTTAGTTAGACATAAAAGAGCTGCAAAAACCAGATCTATGCATGGAAAGACATTAAGCAGAAAAAGTAAGGGTTTGCTCCATATACCAATAGACAAGACAAGAACAATTTTTGAAAGAAATTTTATATTAATGGGGCACCTGGGAGGAAAACAAGAAGGTGTATCCAATTCCCCTCAGTGGGATGGGTTCTTGGAAGTCCTCAGCACTTCAGATCTAAGATTTCTCTCTCTTTTTGGTGTAGAAGACCCACACAAAGAATGGAACTCAAAGGGAGCTCTTGCAGCAAATGGCAGAAAATGGTGACCAAGTGTATAGATCCAGAGTGATCTAATAGGCAACAAAAGGTGAAGAATGGTAGGAAAAACCCTCCTATTTATAAAAAATATTGGGTCATTCTAGATCTTGGTGCATGGGTTAACCAGATCTAGATCCACTTTTTATGGAATATTTTATTATATTTGTTGGAGGGAAAAGGTATTTGACTTGGGTCAAATCCCTTAATTTGTTAAAAATAAATAAATAAATGGTTTATTTATCTTTTTAAGGAAGCGGTTAGAAGATAATCAAATAAATAATGATTTATTTAATTATTTAAGGAAGTGGTTGAAAGATAATTAAATAAATAGTGATTCATTTAATTATTTGTGGGTGATTTGGTCATATTTAATAAGGAATATTATCTAAATAAGGTTTAAATAATTATTCCTAGAAAATAATAATATAAATAAAGGTTCATCTAATTAATTTCTTTGATTTTGGGTTAAACATGACTGGGAATAATAATTAAATTATGGTTTAATTAATTATTCCATGAGGAAAATCAAACAAATATAGGTTTGTTTAATATTTCCTTTTGGGGTTTCCTGTTTTAGCATAGTGAAAGCAATTTTATTTAGGGTAAAATTGGTCTTACATGGTGTACTTGGGTCCATCTAATGATAATAGGTTAGATGACCAAAAGATGGTGTAACAAGGGGTACAATAATAAAAATAAGGGGGTTACACTAACAACAATAAGGGACTATACTAGTAATATAGGGACCTAACATACCCCTCTACTTAAAAAATGTGTTGTCCTCAATGCTTGAATAGCTCTGGGTTCTTTTGTATAAAATTCTCATCCTCCCATGTACAATCTTTAGTGGGTAAGTTTTTCCACTTGATGATATACTCTGAAATTGATCGATTTCGTAGCTATCGAGTTGTAGTTTCTGTGACCGCTTCAGGTTCCAATATCATTTTTCCTTCCTCTTCAATTTCTGGCAATATTGTTTGAACTAGAATATTTTCACCTATAACCTTCTTTAAGCATGAACCATGGAAAACTAGATGCACTCGTGAAGAAGCAGGAAGCTCCAATTTGTATGCCATAGTACCAATCTTTTGCAACACCTTGTAAGGACCATAGTACTTTGGCGATAACTTCTTATCCTTCTTATCTTTCTTGAGGGAAATTTATTTGTATGGTTGTAGCCGTAAAAATACCCAGTCTCCTACATCAAAACTTCTCTCGCTGTGATGTTGATATTCCTGTTGTTTCATTCGATTTTGTGCCAAATTTAGGTTATCCTTTAAGAGTTGGAGAACTTCTTGATGCTCGATCTGATATTCCACTGCTGGAACCTTCAAATTTTCTCTTAAATATGATGTGATGGATGATGGATGATATCCATAAAGTACCATAAATGGGGTCATTTTTGCTGCAGTATGGAAGGAAGTGTTATACCACCATTCAGTGAGCGGTAACCACTTGACCCATTGTGTTTGTTTATCAGATACAAAAAATTGAAGATATCCTTCCAAAAATTTATTTACTATCTCAGTTTGACCATTGGATTGAGGATGATAAGATGAGCTATGAGCTAATTGAGTACCCAAACAAGAAAATAACTCTGTCCAAAAATTTTCAGTAAAAATGGGATCTCTGTCGCTCACAATAACCCTTGGGTTTCCATGTACCTTTTGAATTGTGTCCATAAATGTAGCAGCAAATGTACTTGCTTTAAATGGATGAGATAATGCACAAAATTTTGCATACTTGGTAAGTCTATCAACTACCACCATGATGACACTCTTTCGTTCAGACTTAGGTAAACCTGTGTTAAAATCCATTGAAATATCCTCCCAATATTGACTTGGAATGGATAAAGGTTGTAGAAGACCCAAGGTCTTAATTGTCTCAAATTTATTCTACTAGCAAATGAAACATTCCGCCACAAACTTTTGAATATTAGATTTAAGGCCATCGCAAAAAAATTCTTTCTTCACCTTGTGGTAAGTTTTCAAAAATCTTGAGTTTCCTCCTAAAGGAGAAGTGTGTAATTCTAGAATAATCTTTTGTTTCCGTTGGGAATTCTTACAAAGAGATAAGAGATCTTTGTACCATAAGGAATAAATTTTCCAACTAAATGTATCAGATGTACTAGGATCTTGCTGCAACTTTTCAATGAGTGTCCACACTTCTCTGTCCTTCTTCCATTCATCCCTTGCTTTGGTTATCTAGTCCATTTGGATAATAGAAGTGGCACAATGCAATGCTTCCACCTCTTCATTATTTCTTGAGAGTCCATCTGCAACGACATTTAGCTTCCCTTTTTTGTAGATTATTTCAAAGTCATAACCCGACATCTTTGTGACCCACTTTTTCCATTCTTCTGAAGATAGTCTTTGTTCCAAAAAGTGTTTAAGACTATCATGATCATTTTTTACCTTGAAGTGTCTTCCCATTAGGTAGGTTCGCCATTTCTTTGGTGCATGCAGTATTGTTAGCATTTCTTTCTCATAGGTATCTTTCTGTAAATACTTTCCTTTGATTGGACGAATTTCAAAAGCAATGGGTCTTACTTCTTGCATTAAAACAACACCAATTCCATTTCTTGAGGCATCACATTCCACAATAAAGGTTTTTGTGAATTCTGGCATAGCTAAGACTGGTGCTAGGCACATTTACTCTTTAAGATGTTGAAAGGCCTTAGTTGCTTCAAGAGTCCATGAAAATCCATATTTCTTCAATAATGTTGTTAGAGGTGCTGCCATTCTCCCATAATTCTTTACAAACTTGCAATAATACCCTGTTAACCCGAGAAATCCGCGCAACTGCTTTATGGTTGTGGGGAATTTCCATAATTTAATGGCTTTAATTTTGTTAGGGTCTACCTTAACGCCCTTGTGAGATACAATATGACCCAGATATTCCACCTCTTGTACTCCAAAGAAAAATTTGGATGTTTTTGCATATAATTGTTTCTCCTGCAATATTTTGAGCACCTTATAACCATGTTGAACATGATCCTTCCAAGACCTATTGTAGATTAGTATATTATCAAAAAATACTAGCACAAATTTTCTAAGGAGGGGCTTGAAAATGGAATTAATCAAGCCTTGAAATGTAGAAGGTGCATTGGTAAGGCCAAAAGGCATGACCAAAAATTCATAATGACCCTCATGAGTTTGAAATGTTGTTTTCGGAATATCTTCAGTCTTCATTCTAATTTGATGATATCCCGAACGAAGATCCAACTTGGTAAAATAAATTGCTCCATGTAATTCATCCAATAATTCATCAATCACAGGAATGGGAAATTTATCTTTAATGGTGAGCTTATTGAGCTCCCTATAATCCGGACACATTCGCCATGATCCATCCTTCTTGTGTACCAATACTACAGGAGCAGAGAAAGAACTTTGACTAGGTTGAATTACACCCGCCTCTAACATTTCTGCAATCATACGTTCAATTTCGCTCTTTTGGAAGTAAGGATATCTATAAGGCCTGATGTTTGGAGGAACACTTCCTGGAATCAAATGAATAGCATTATCATGATCATGAATAGGTGGGAGT